>ML777242.1:47978-67183 GCA_009831015.1 Picea engelmannii | reverse complement strand
AAAAAAAAATGAATTATAATTTTTTTCTAAATATTTAAAAATATTGTTATTTAACAACACTTATTTTCTATTTATTGAAGTAAGGTGAAAAAAGTGTGTTAAAAATGATATTTTCCACTATATTTAAAATGTATGGAACCATAACTTAATTAAGAACGGATAATTAAATGAAAAATTTTAATTTCAAAAAAATAAATGGTGTACAACATTTTTAACATTGGATGAAGCATGGAAATATGATTAAAAATATGATTGAATAAAAATAAAAATAAAAATAAAATAGAAAAGTTTGAAAATAGATGAAAAAACATTGTTGAAAAAAAAAATTGAAATTTTTGAAAATAAATGAAAAAACGAGCATTTAAAAAAACAAAGTGGAAACCTTATGTATCAAAAAATTTAAAATATCAAAAAACCACCTAAAAATGGAGGGGGGTGCTACCAGTAGCACCATTTTTAAAAACAAGGTAAAAAACTTGACCCCCCCAAAAACGAGAACTCTGTAGAGTTCTCGTTAAGTTGGTAACTATGTTGTTTTTGGATGTCTAAGGTTTGGGCACTCATGTTTGTTGTAAAAAGGCCTTCAGAAACTCATTGTAATCATATTCTGGCAAATGAGCGCATCCTTCACATCTCTTCTTAGCGATAAGCTACCACCATTCTAGTGAGTTCATTCACTTTGCATTTTTATAGTCTCTGTACATTTCTTTCATTAATATAAATCATGTATTGTTGTATTTATTTGTTTCTCGCAATATTTGTGTGTATTTCATTGTAATATCTCTTCTTTCATTTCATTCTGAAAATATTTCGGATCATTGGTATCAAAGTAGGATGCTCTTGATCGTTTTTCAGTGCATGTCCCCAACGAGGTCCGAGTATAGCAAGTTGGGTCTCGATCTTGTCTCTCTTGAGGAAATTTGCTCTCGCATGCCCAATAAACCCTCCATGGCTAAAGAAAAGAAAAACGACGGGGAAAAAGATTCTATTAACATGTTGCTTGAGAAAGATCTCGTGTGACAGAGGGACAAAATGATGGGGAATTTTTCTCACATCCTTCAATGCTTTCTGATAGAAAAAAAACATCTTCATCAAGCAACCACTTTGGAGGAACTTCTCCCTTCAAGGTACAAGTTAACTTTGATATTCCTGTATTTGAAGGTCATATAGATGCGGATGCCCTAGAAAAATGGTTAAATTTGCTAGAAGGTTATTTCTTTGTTCACAATTTTTTCAACAGGGAAAAGATCACCTTCGCACTCCTCAAGGCTCTCCCCCATGTCAAACATTGGTGGGAAACTTATTGGGAGAAAAGTTCCACAGAGGAATTTGGAATATATGGGGATGAGCCCACTTGGGATTTTTGTGTGGATGCGGTCAAGGAGCAATATTACTCTGTTGATAACTATGAAGACCAGTACATGAGATGGACCACATCATGACAAGAAAAGGGCCAAACGATGTCGAAGTTCACAAATACTTTCCATACCTTGCGCACCAAGAGGGGTATCAAAGACTCCGAGTGACATTTGTTTCTGAAATATCATGGGGTTCTACATAGGTACATCCAAAATAAAATGGATTTCATAAACATCTCATCACTGGGAGATGCCTATCGATATGCTATCAAAATTGAGCATAAATTTAGGCACCAGAACAAATGGGAGTTTGGGTCTGCAAATTCGCAACAACCAAAGCATAATAAATATGATCCTAACCAAAAACCTCCTAACAACTAGTCCAATACACAAGAAAAGAAGGGTAAGGGAAATAACAAGAATGACACTGAGAAGTGGAGTGACTTCCACAAAATCTCCTGGCACAACACTGATGAATGTCGCTCAAAATAGTTAATTGTGGTCGAGATCAAAGACAAGGAGACGGACCTTGATTCAGAATTTGATCCAGAAAATATTGAAAAAAGGCAGATCATCGACATAGACCCCACTGCTACCGTCGCGACCACAAAAATTCAACTAGAAGAACCAAACGATCTTGAAGAGGGGGAGCGCCTCTTCCATTCACAGATGTGGATGAAAGGGACCCCATTGCATTTCATTGTTGATAGTGGAATCCAGAAGAACCTCATCTCAACTGAGATCATCAAACAATTGGGGTTGTTGACAACACCACACCTGCAGCCTTACAACATTGGGTGGATTTTCCAGGGATGAGATATCTGTGTCAGCCAACAGTGTCACTTGTTCTATGGAATACAACCCTTCAAGGATGAGGTAGTGTGTGATGTTTCTCCTCTTGATGTCTGTGATGTTGTTTTGGGCCAACCATATATGTGGAAACATCATGTTGTTTATGAGTCTCGACCTCGTAGTGCCATTATTATTTTGGGGGGTCATCTTTACAGAATACCATAGGTAGTTCCGACTATTGTTCCACCAAAAAAGTGCCGCAAGGTAATCTCTCATACTACAAAATTCAACCTCTTCACAATCTGTTCAAAAGATGAACAAAAGGCCATTGCAACCATTGCAGCCTCAACACCTTCTATCCAGCAGAAGCAGATTGCAGAAGGGAATTATGATCCGAAATCGGATTCAGAAGGCTGTCAGGGCATGAAAAATGCTAAAAAATGAAAGTGCTCAGAATTTGACGAAACCAGCACCATTGCGTCCGGCTCGTCTTCCTGATTCCGGTGGTATAATTTTTATGTCAAACAGAGTCCGTATGAAGAAGATATCGCATTCTGTCCGCTGAGCCAAACATGCAAAATTTTGGGATGCTGATTGTACCTGTCCGTACAGTCCGTATAGGACACGTGTCACGTCCGTACGTGTGACACGTGGCACGTCCGTACAGGTGACACATGGCAACATCAGGGGACGACACGTAGCAGGTCCGTACGACGACACGTGGCAGGTCCGTACAGGACACGTGGCGGCTCCAGAGCGTGACACGTGTCATGCTGATTTGGCATTTTTGACGCACAGTTGGACCAATCCCGAAGTGACACGTGTCACCACTGAAAGGGTGACACGTGGCAGGGTGACGTCAACAACTGACGTGGCAAGTTGACGCGGCAAGTGACTGGGCATACGACGGATGACGTGGCAGGTGACATGGCAATGACGCGTGGCAGTACGACAGACGACCTGGGCCAATCAAATGCTGACACGTGGCAAGTTCTGGTTGGTTTTTAAGGTGCCACGTGGCCCAATCACGCGCTGCCACGTGGCACCCCGGGTTTAGCCAATGAGGGCTATGTCTAAAAGTTTTTTTTTGGGCCCGGGGGATTCGAACCCCGAACCTCTCCCACCGGCAACGTTTTAACACTGTCCGCCTAACCGTTACACCACATGTTATGACTTGTTATATATGCAGATTATATTATATATAAGTTCGTATTGTATTGTATACGGAGGGCGGGGCGGGGCCGGGGCTTAGCCCCAACCCCCGGTTCTTGTGCGTTGATATGACCATACGGCGGAGGCGCGGGGTGTTAACTCTTTGCGCATGGTTAACCCACGGTTTTGAGCCCTAAAACAATGCGACCAGGAGCTTGGGGTGGCCAGCGCATAGCCCTTTGGGCTAGCGCGTGGCCACATGGCACGCATATGTCCATGTTAAAGGTGCGCGCGCCATTTTTGGGGGCTTATGCCCGTTTTCAAACTATAATATGGTTTTGAAAGTGGGTTTTATAACCACTTTTTAATTAATTAATGTAATTTAACTCCTTTTTAATGTAATTGGGGGTTATTGGGCTTTTTTAGAGCCTAATTCTTGGGAGGAAGTTGGAGATTGACAACCAACTTTCCCACTATTTAACCAAGACCATGTTGAGGCCATTGGGTTAGCTTTTGGAAGCTTATGGAGCTTTTGGATGGTTTTGGAGAACAAAGATGCTGAGGCAAAGCCAGGTCTAAGCCAGTTTGAGGCAAGGAAGTTGTTGAGGTAGAGATGCTGTCGGACGATTTCTCAGAGCTTGGGACATCCGTTTCAGGTGCCGTAAGTTGTGCAAGATTCTAGAGATCATGGCGAACAAGACCAGATCAGTCTAGAAGCCAATCGACATTGTAAATATGTACTAATAATCTTTCGAAAAGAAATAAAGAAGCCTCCCTCACAGAGAAAAGGCCCGGAGACGTAGGCAAAGTTGTGTCGAACTCCGTTATCAAACTTGTGCATTATGGTTTGCTGTTTTACATTGCTTTTCAGATCTGCAAATATGTTAATGGCTGTGTAATTCATTTTCTTTTCTCGCTCTTTCGTTAAGTTTCCCAATGGTCAATAAATGCATGCAAATAAAACTCAACCATAAGTCATTTCGAAAAATCCTGACGGATCAAAATAAGATATTGCTTCTTCACCTACAATGGTGCCTACAAAATTCCCCTTCAAGCCAAGATACAACAGGTTTGTGGAATAAATTCAACCCCACCAAGAATAGGTTCATGATAGCCTTCCACAAACCAAGCAATGCAACTTCTCCAACAAGGCAAGCAACTCACCACGATTCAGATTCAACAAATGCTTTCCCCTCTTCCCTGAGAATTCAATGAAATGGAGACCATTGCTTTCTAAGGGAGGAGGATTGATCCAAGTAGATATTGGTGGCCACACACTTGTTCCAAATTCCACTTGGCTCATCTTCACTATTTTCAGTTCAACACGTTTTTATGTAATGGTGACATCTCTTTGTAATTGTGGGTTCTGCACTTCTGGGGCTGTCTTGAAGCCTTACAAAGAATCCATGTGGATATTGGTGGCCGCCCACCTATTCCAACTGGCTTATTTTGATATTTTTCATGTCAGTGAATCTTTCTATACTCCTGGGGCTGTTTTGAGGCCCTAAACAATGTTTTTTGGGCTTGCCACAATCAACCTATTGACACAATTAGAGTTTGATGACATAATGCATTGTTCTCAAAAATACCTTTCCAATGGGTTATCACACACCTAAAACAAATATTGTATGCAAAAATTACGACCCAGGGTAGTTCATGTACTAACTTACCCCAACAGGGCCCACATGATTTTTGGTGCTTCATCTCCTAGGGTTCGGTTTTTGGATGTCTAGGTTTTTTGAATTCATGTTTATTGTAAAAAAGCCTTCAGAGCCTCATTGTAATCATCTTCTGGATAATGATCGTAGCTGTCACATCTCTTCTCATAGATAAGCTTCCACCATTCTAGCAAGTTCATTCACTTTGTATTTTTACAGTCTCTGTACATTTATTTCATTAATATAAATCATGTATTGTTGTATTTCTCTTTTTCTGGCAATATTTGTGTGTATTTCATTGTAATATCTCTGCTCTCATTTCATTCCAAAAATAATCTATATCATCTTTGAGGCTCTCTTACTACCTTTAGTAAGACTTCCTTTAACATATCATAATTTACCAAAAACAAGTCAATTGTTAGACCATCATGCCCAGGGTTCTTACCTTTTTGCATTGAAAAGACAAATGCTTGAACTTCTAGCTCAGTGACTTCCTCAACTAGAGATCGATTAATCTCTTTAGTAAAAATTGGAGGGAATTTATAAATCACCTCCAGGATCTCTTTCATCGGAAATCCAATTGGCTCTTGAAAAATGGCTTGAAAATGGTGGGCCCCTTCTTCAGTCTTATCTTTGAAGGAATGTACCATTGATCCATCCAAAGATTTAACCTCCCAAATAGTATTGGATTTTTTCCTTAAATTTGTGTACAGATGGAAAATTTTTGAATTATTATCACCCTCTTTAACCCATATGGCTTTTCTCTTCAACTGCCAAGTTTGTTACTCCTTCTCCAATAAGGAATGTTGTGTAGATTCAAGGGCCCACAACTAGTCGATTTGTGAAATAGAGAGAGAACCATTAACAACTTCCTGGTAAAACTAATCAATTTTTTCCTTGGCTTCCTTCAACTATGCCTGGGTCCTTTTGTTATATGTTTTTAGTCACTGCTTCGTTGTCACTTTAACTCTAGCTATGTTGTTTGCAAATTGACACATTTTGAGACGAAGGAGAATAAGGATCAAGATTCTCCAAGGAAGTAGCAACGATAGCCTAATAATCTTCATCCACAAGACAAATCGAGTTGAATTGTAGAGGAGCCAAAAGTATCTCACCACACGGAGCTAGTTTGAATATGATAGGGAAATGATCAGAAAGTCCACTTGTTGAGACACTCAACTTCATAATAAAACCATTGTTTGACAATGGTTCTGATACCAAAAGCTTGTTCAACCTTTTGGATACTGCTTCATCATTTGCACAAAAATTCCTCCACGTAGGTACCATCTTGACTGGTTCAATATCGATGAGATGATGTTTCTAAAAAAAAGACAAGAAGAATCCACTTTGTTGATCTAGTGAGGGGTTTGATCTCCAAACTTCTCTAAAAGATAAGTTAAGATTTAGATTGCTTCCTAAGAGGATGTGAGATTCGCTTGAGGCTCTTGATTTTGCCATATTTTCCTAAAATGGGATTCTATCTGTATATGGCCCATATACGTTTATAACATTGAGGGATAAATCGATATCTTTGACCTCCAATTTCACCGATATAACTGAATGGAATGATGAGGAAGTGAGATTTGCATGAAGGACTTCATCTTGTGAGTAAACCACCAAACTGACCAACTGCATCAACTACACAAAAGGACCACCTTTTTAGCCAAGGCTACAAAACAACTCTACCTTGGGAGCCTTCACACATAGTCTCTTGAATTAAAATAACATCTGAATTATGGCTTTGGATTAGCCTTTTGATAACTAGCTTCTTGCGAGGCCCCCAACCCCTCTCACATTGAAGGAAATAACTATCATAGTGAGGTTTTCTTGAGGGCTTTCCCTGCTCCAAGGGCCCTAGAGATGATGACTCTTTATCTTTCCAAATATCCAATACTTCTCTTTGTTGTCATTTGAAAAATTGTTTTAATTTTATTCAATTTTTTTTTTAATTATATAAAATTATTTATAATATAAAATATTTTTTGAAATTTAAATATATATATATATTATTGGAAGAAAAAAATTAATTGTATAAATTTTAAAGTATAATTAAAACTTAAAAAATTATAATATAAGTTTAATTTTTAAAAATTATTTATAATATGTTTCATATTTATTTAATTAAAATATATAAATAATTTTAAATTTCAAAACCTTTCTCCATTAAATTTTTTTTTTTCAATCTTCTAAGATTCATGCCAATAGGGAGGCTATAATGATACTTAACCAAGAATGAGATAAAAGCTTCCATGGCATTGCATGAGTAGACGAGTCAGCCCACCACTACAACTAGCACATTTTAGGCAACATTATATATGCATCATCAACAACACTTTTTTTAACCACCCTCGCTAGAATCCAAGAAGAAACACACCTTTTTCAACCACCCTCGCTAGAATTCAGAATGAAACTCCTAAATAAGTTGGAAACTATGAGTAGATAATGTTTCCACAATAAAACAATGGTCGATCGTCGAATTTTAGTGAGAAATGCAAAAAAAACACCCAAAACTAATGTGTTTTAAATACATTTTAGCCCATATTGTTGTGGATTATTGGTTGTCCATCTTATTAAAAATAAAGTACATACATACATGGACAGTCACTCATCATATTAGGAATAGGAAGTTGATAGAACATTTTTTTAATATCATGTAAAACAAAGCATCACACGCATCACACTGTCATTGTATATATTGCATTGCATATATGTGAGACCTGGATCCTTTCTCTTACATTTTAAAGATATGTAGAGATATGGATCTTCTTTCCTATGTTCCTATGTTATTGATGTTAGCTAKAACTAATTTTATAGTAATTATTTGTAAGATAAATTATATATATYTTTTAGAAAAAAGRGAAAACCTAGATATTCCTCACATTATATTTTAAATATGTAATGAATTTGAAAACTAAATATGGTTACATTATTGTGAAAATTGTAAACTTGTAAACATGARAGTTGTCTATTTTGACGTCAATTTAAATTCTCACATGAATTAAAGTATTGCTAGATCTTGGGAAAAACGATACTTCTTTCTCTTAGGAAGAAAACTAATGTTTTTAAGTCTTGTGACAAAACTTGGCCATGTTATAGAKGACTTCCTAGTCAAACTTTGCTTTTCATAGAAACAAGATGAATTGATTTGCTAGAAATTCATACTTGCTTCAGACAACTTCGACTCGGTAGGAACAAGTTTGATGTTCAAGTAATCAAGGGTCTCAAAATATGGCTTTTGTGTTGGCCTAGAGATTTTGACGGTTTGCAAGGTTTACTTGCAAACCAAATGAGAAAATCAATGAGTACCTTTATAATTTTTTATACCCAAACATGAAAATATTTATTATTCTACTTAGTGATTTTTGTTGAGTCCAATTTCAACTTTTACTCTGAGGTCTTGTTCAATTTTGTAACTATAGTTTCTACCTATTTCCATTCACTCTAAGAAAATCTATAATTTTTTTCCACTTTAGGAAAAATTGTTTTCAAGGAAATGAGAATTCATTCTATAAATTCAAATATGGTGATAAAACTCCTTACAATTTTAATCTGAATTTTCAACATTTTATTTTTTCACTTTATTATCATTGGTGTTTAACTTCTTTCAATGCCATATTTTTAATTTGTAAAACGTGTTAATAAAATAGGTTGTTCCTTATTTCAGTAAGAAAAGTCAACACTTCTCATAATTTGTTAATAATATAATAAACCCTTTTAAAAAAAAAGTGTATTGGTAAAACATGTTAAAAAAAAACATTGTTATTCATAAGCTCAATTAGATAATACTTTTCAATTATGTGAATTTTAAAAATATAGTTATTCATTTGAAAAGAAAGAATTCTTCCAACCATTTGAATTTTTATGTGTTCTCAAATGAATAGGCATTCACTTGAACCAGTGGGAAATTTCTTTTGAACTTGTTTATAATGCATGAAATGATCTCACTACCTTGTAAATGGACCTTTAAATTTATATGTATAAGTCTATTCTAGCCATAAAAGCATTTATTATGTTGATTGAAAATTAAACAATAATGTAGAACAACAAAACTTCCCTACCGATAAAAACATGCAAATAAATATAAATACAAAACTCCCATACTAATTGTTGAATTATGAATAACTGATATGGTTGAATTATGGATAACTTCAAGCATCGACATAATGGATTCATTGTTTTCAGTACTACATAATACTGCATAGAAGAGGGACAGTAAGAACTTCCTCAGGAGCATTCTCTACAGCTATAAATCTAAGAGGAACGATAAGGGCGGTGGTGCAGCAGGGCGGTGGAGGAAGGAGGTTGGAACTATCCAGTTGCAAACAAATGCACCTGGCATTTGCTGATACATTGTAAATATATGCATGTGGCACTTGTTTATACGATGCAGACATATGACGAAGGGGCGAGAGAAACCTCCCCTTAAAGAATGCCTTCAATGTAATAATAATTAATGATGATAATGGAATGCGAAATTTCTCTATAATCCCATTTTCTCTTATAGTTTTATTTGACCATATCCAACAAGTTAGTTTCTTATCCCTCAAGTGTAAAGTCAATTCAATGCCAACATAAAAAGAGGGGTTTGTTGGTCTAATAAATTAATGATGATAGTGGAATGTGAAATTTCTTTGTAATGCAAGACTAATCTCAAAGTTAACTTTATGCTCGCAATCAATCTAAGCATTTTATTTTTTCCACATAATGGAATATTTTGGCATGTTTCCCAAAAGGATTTGCATTACCCATAGAAATTAAATTGCATCATTGCCTTACCTAATGTGAAATCATTGGAAATATAATTGAAGTGTAAAACATCACTTGGCATCAAATGAGATTAGACATGATGTTTAACTCTATTAAGTACAACTATTAATATTGATTCTCAAAAAATCTTGTTGTTGTATATTAACCTATCCATGAAAAGGAGTGAAAGCGAGTGGTTTGGTTCACAAATTTCATCAACACTCTGCAAACATCCCATAAAACTTCATTAGAAGAAAAGTTTAACCACTAAAAGATTCTTCTGACCTGGAGTGAACTCACTTACTTTTCATGAGTGTTCTACAAGCTACTACAACCATTTCACATACCTTGATTTGATTGAAGGGTTTTTGTAATGTCCCCAAGGCCGAGCCCTTTGTAAGTCTGATGTATGAAATGAATTGTAAATATGTGTTATAGGCTGGTGAGCTAAGTTTGTATAAGTCGATGGGCTTATGTGATTGTTAGGCCAGAGAGCCTAAGGGTTGTAGGCCAAGGGCCTGATTTTGTACCTGTATGTATGCATCACATTAATAAAATATAAACACCACTGCATGTAGACCGACACGATGAATGAGTGATGGGGGACTAAGCATCCATAGAGAGGGCAAGGGATTAGGGTCTGGAAGGTGGGAAAAAGGGGCTAAGTGTTAAGCCTAGGGGGCTTAAGCCTTGGGAAAAATAAGTTAATATTATTCCAAAGAGACATGTGAAAATATATGTTTTTATCCTAAGTTCTTTTGGAATGACATGTGACTTCCAAATGGAAGGAACGCATGCTGAAGGAACGTATGCAATTCCAAGGGTGACAAGTGTCAACCTTGGTACATGCGAATAAAACGACCAAGATGAGCCATGCGAGGGGTTCCTCCTCCATTCGACTCAATCTTCTGAACAGTACGCCCGGTCCGACCTCTGCAAGAATACCCCGTACGCCCTCTGAACCATCGAACCTGTGTGTGACATCTCTATTCCAAATCATCCTCTATCTGAGCATCGAGCCTATGCATGGAGTCTTGTCTGAAGCCATATCCATGATACCATCCGCCATTGTTGAACCTGTGGGAAAGCCTGTGTCTGTTTTCCCTGTTGGTTGTTGTGGACATGCAGTGCTGGACTGCGTGGGGCTTGTTGGCCGGTTTGTACAACACTCTCTCCAGGAGAGAGAGGTGGTTGAATTGGAAGAACAAGTTGCTTGGCCTGTGAGTGATTCTCTCCAGGTGAGAGAGTGTGTAGAGGAAGGAGAGAACTCCTGGAAGGAACCCTGTAGCTACCACAGAGCTCAGAGACTTCTGGTCCGGTCTGTTGCTGTAACCCAAGGCAAGGGAGGTTAGCAGCCGAAGGATTGTCTAGGTGACAGAGAAGGTGTATACTCTTGGGGTGGAACAGGCATGTGGGGAAGGAGAGTCTATGGGTAGTGAGCATGAGTGGTTCCTGGGAGAGAATTCCTTCCTCGTGACTGTGTGTTTTCCCTGTAACCTCAGCCTAGCCTAGGATTCCTTGCCTTGGAGTGGAGCTTAGTCCTAGCTCGGGGGTGACCTACTGCTGAGTTGATGAGCAGTGTGGTCTAAGGCTGGGAGGTTCGTGGAAGGCCTGCACCTGGTTGGTGGAATTACCACAGTTTCAAGATAAGTATAAGCTTATGTTAAATGCTATGTTTTGCATGCCTGTGATGCTTATATTTTATCATGTATTCTGTTGTGCAAATGAATTATTGTTAATGCCAGGGAATATTTGTGTTAGCAGTAATTCTTATATTTACTCTGAGTTTAAATGTGTTTCATTTGCTTAAATGCATGTTGTTTTATAATCCGAGAGTGAGTGTTATATTTCCGCGAAGTATGGTAACCGAAAAGTGGTGTTACATTTTGGTATCAGAGCCAAGGTTTCGACGTTGAGCCTAGATGGGCCAGTCGAGTGGTCTTTGGACCGAGGGTGTGAGGAGAAATTGTGTTTGGAGGACTTATTTCGGACCCTGGAATGCTCCAGATGTGTCAAGGAGTTACTTGACGTGCTTACAAGCTCAGGAGGTATAATGGTGTTGTGAAACCGCAGCTGGTGTGGTATATGGCCATAGGGAGAGAGGACTCCACACCAGAAGTGTTGGAGCCTAGGATATATTCAAAAGGGAAGGAAAAACCTTGTGACCGTCAGATCTGGAGAATGTGCATAGGGTTTAAAGACCCTCTAGAGTTGCACAGGAACGTGGAAATCGCAATACGCAAAATCTCAAAATTCATCTGGACTGTCCATCGAGGGAACCACGTGGCTGTCGGACGGTGTTTCAACACCTGGGAAACCAAAAAGGAAGATCGTTGTGTTCGCAAGTCGCGAGTTAGTGAAGCACGGATTCTTGAAATGATCTACATCGTAGATCGTAGGAGAGGACTTGACCGTCGGATCAAGTGGAAGAGTAAACCATAATTCAGGATTTCGACAAACGGAAGTTCGAGATGTGGGATGCACGAACTCCCGATGTCCGAAACCTCGAAACGCCAAAAAGATCCGCGCTGTAGATCTGAGGAAGGAGTCTAACCGTTGGATTTTGCTTGGAATGGACGTGGGCGCATGAATGTGTACCACGTGCCAGTGAGTCGAGAAGACATGCAAGAGTGGTAGGACCCGATGATGTCACCGAAGGTGACGTGGACCCTCCTGAATGTACCACATGCCATGGTGGTGAAGGGTGACAACTATGTTGTGGGCGCGGAGAATAAAGTAAATCGGAATTTCAGAAGTTGGGGGTTGGAAAGGAAAGCAAGTTTGGAAGTCTCAAGAACCGAAACCCCGAAACCTTAAGTCCCAAAGTCTCGAAGTCTTCGGAGACGGAAGAACTATAGAAAATTTTAAGGGTGATAGTTGTGCCGTGGGCCCAGAGAGCAAGGAAATCGAATTTTCGAAATTCGGGAATTGAGGCGACAAAGAGTGGGAGTCGCTGCAACATGAATTTTTGGTCATGAAATCCCGAAAGGATCTGGACCATTAGATCCAACTCATCGAGGATCGTTGGATCTCATACAAGAAACCGTGTATCAGATTTCGAGGATAGGAGTGACAAGAGGTTGGGAGTCACCGCATCGTGAACTCCCGGGTACCGAAAACCCGAAGTCCCGAAATTTGCAGAGCCGAACAGAGCTCAAAATACTTTGTGAAGTCAAAATGTTTTTCTTGTTCACGTTGTCTTATGAATGTTGTAAGTTTTCTTGAAGGTTTAAGGGCCGGAAAAACTTTGGATTGATTGCACATTGTGTGTGCAGAGTTCAACGAGTGTCAGGACAACCAAGAATAGACGCCGAGTAAGGAAATGGAAGAGGTGTGGAGTGCCTCCATTTTAGAGGACGAAAGAGAAGGAAAGGATTTCAACTTGGGAGTCGAAGGAACAAACTCTAATGGGCACAGAAAAGAGATAGATAAAGAAGGACGTATGATGAAACTCATTGAAAAATTGCAGAAAGATGCCTAGGCTCGTCGAGCTGATAGCCGAAAGCTCATGAAAATCAGGGATCGACAAGGTGAATTCAACATAAAAATGTTGAAGAACCTGGAAAGAATAGAAAAGAAATTGGAAAAAGCGAGTACACAAGCAGATCAAGAAGTGTCAGAATCCCTGAGAGGAGAAGAAGATTGAGGAGTGGTAGCAGACATTACTGTCTCTCCCTGAAGCATTCTGGCAAGGAAACACACAATAGTTCAAGCCCGTCCCCTACCAAAAAACACCGAAAATCTGGAAAGGATGAATTGAAAGGGGAGATGAACAAGATTAAGCCTCCAAGTTCAATGGAGAACATAAGAAGGAGGAAGATTCCGAAACATGGTTGCTTGGCATGAAGAAATATTTCCAACTACAGAACTACTCTGCTCATGTAGAAGGAATAATTGTGATGTACCAACTAAAAGGAAAATCATCCATGTGGTGGGATCAATTTGTGCAAGTGCAACACATCAGAGAGAAAGATATCACTTGGAAGGAGTTTAAGAGGTATTTCGAGAAGAAATACTTGGCCAAAAGATATTATGACAGAAAGATGAAGGAGTTCTTCGAACTCAAGCTAGGTAGCATGACCATTGATGAGTACGAACGAAGTTTCTTGGAACTGCTGAAGTATGTTCCATTCATCAAAGATGAGAATGTCAAGATTCAGAGGTATCTGAGTGGACTGCCACCTTCCATTGGTGATAAGATTCAATATGATGATCCTAAGACCATGGAAGAAATGATAAGAAGGGAAAAATCCTTATATGAACAACAAAGAGAAAGGCCTACTTTTCGGAAGGCTTGGGATGATCGGAAGAATTTCAGGAAAGAGCAGAGGCAGAAGGGAAACAAGCCTCCCTTTTTCAGAAATAGTCCCCACGGACAGCCATCCTTTAGAGAGCCCAGGAAGGCTGAAGTGGGTGAGCAAATGCCAAGACCTCCACCTATGGAGTGTTGGGGTTGTAAAGGAAACCATAGGTACAAAGACTGCCCCCACAGAAAAGATAAAGCGAGAACCGTCCACAATGTTCAACAAGCTGAAACAATGGAGGATATGGGCAGTAGGATGCCAAGGATCTATGCAGCCCTGGACAACAAGCAAGCATAATTTCAATCGCACATGATTGAAGTGGAAGGTATGATTAACAACCGATCACTAATTATTTTAATTGATTCAGGGGCTAGCCATAGTTATGTAGATCCTAGGGTGGTGGAATGTTTGCGTTTATTAAGAAGAAAACATGAGAAGTCTTGGTTAGTGCATTTGGCCATAGGGACCAAGAGGAAGGTTATTGAATTGGTTAAGTCCTGTTCAGTGAACATGAAAGGATTGAGCACTAAGGCTAAATTGAATATTCTTCCTTTAGGCTCTTATGACTTCTTAATTGGAATGGACTAGTTGGACTAGCACCATGCCCTCCTAGACTGTCATAACAAGAGGTTTACATGTCTGGACGAAGAGGGAAATCGAAAAATAGTCCAAGGAATTCCCAGAGCTGTGGCTGTCTGAGAAATCTCAGCCATGCAGCTGAAGAGGTGCTACAAGAAGGGCTGTCAATTATTTGCAGCTCGTGTGGAAGAAGCATCCAGAGATGCAGTCTCAAAGATTGGAAACCATGAGGTACTCGCAGAGTTCAAAGACGTATTTCAGGAGGTACCTAAACTACCTTCGAAGAGGGACATTGATTTTTCTATAAATTTGATGCCCGGAGCAACTCTAGTTTCAAAGGCTCCTTATGGAATGAGTACGCCAGAGCTGAAGGAGTTGCAATTGCAGCTTGAAGAGCTTTTGAAGAAGGGGTACATTCGCCCAAGCATGTCGCCTTGGGGTGCCCCGGTCCTATTCATGAAGAAGAAAGATGGGACGTTGAGGTTGTGCATTGATTTCTGGCAGTTGAATAAGGTAACTGTCAAGAACAAGTATCCTCTGCCAAGGATTGATGATCTTTTCGATCAGTTGAAGGGTGTGAGAATATTTTCGAAGATAGATCTCAGATCGGGATATCACCAAGTAAGAATAAAGGATGAGGACATCAACAAGACTGCCTTTAGAACAATGTATGGTCATTATGAATTCACAGTGGTGCCGTTTGGACTGACAAACACACCTGTTGTTTTCATGTGCTTAATGAATGGTGCATTTGGGGACTATTTAGACAAGTTTGTCATAGTCTTCCTGGATGACATCTTGGTGTATTCCAAGTCGGAGGAAGAGCATGAACAACACTTGAGAATGGTTCTGCAAGTGTTGAGAGAACACAAGTTGTATGCCAAGCTAAGTAAATGCTCATTTTATCAAAGGCAGATCCATTACTTGGGACATATTATATCAGAAGAAGGGATCGATGTGGATCCTGAAAAGGTTGAGGCAATTCGAGAATGGTCAACGCCAAGGAATGTGGCGGAAGTTAGATATTTTATGGGTCTGGCAGGCTATTACAAAAGGTTTATAGTAGGGTTCTCAAAGTTAGCTCACCCTATTACTTCCTTGCAAAGGAAGGAGAAGAAGTTTCAGTGGACTGAAGAGTGTGAGAACAGTTTCCAGTGATTGAAGCAGCTGTTAACCAGCGCTCCAATCCTAAGGATTGCAGATCCAAATATGGATTTCGTGGTGTTCATAGATGCGTGTAAGGAGGGGTTGGGAGGAGTTCTCAGCCAAGAGGGATTTGTAATCTATTATGAGTCCAAGAAGCTGAAAGAGAATGAAAGAAATTATGCCACTCATGATTTGGAGCTGGTAGCAATCATCCACGCTTTGAGGAAATGGAGACATTACCTCATGGGAAGAAGATTTGAATTGAAAATAGACCACAATGGTTTGAAGTATTTATTTGATCAGACGACTTTAAATACCAGGCAAACCAGATGGCTGGAGTTTCTGTGCGAATATGACTTTGATATCAAGCATATCAAGGGTAAGGAAAATAAGGGGGTTGATGCACTCAGCAGAAAAGTGCATGACTTGCATGCTACAACCATTACCATGTACAGGACTGATATCGGGGATAGAGTTCTGGAAGCTGCAAATGTTGATTTGCAGTTCATAGATTTGGTAGCAAAGCTACGACAGTGCGAGAGATCACAGACCAAGGAAAGTTACACCTTGGAAGCTGAAGGCTTACTTCTGTATAAAAACAAAGTGTACATACCTAATGTCCAAGAATTGAAGCTGGAAATTCTAAAAGAAATGCATAATGTGACGTATGTCGGACATCCTGGTTATCAAAAGACTGTAGCAGCAGTCAAAAGCCATTATTTTTGGTCGGGTATGAAGAAAGAAATCCCTGAATACATCGCCAGATGTATGGAGAGCCAGAAAGTTAAGGATGAGCATAGGCACCCAGTAGGGTTGCTGCAGTCTTTACCCATTCCTGAGTGGAAATGGGAAGTGGTGACAATGGATTTTATTACGGGATTACCCAGAACAAGCAAGCAGCATGATTCGATCATGGTGGTGGTGGACAAGCTTACAAAAGCTGCCCATTTTATTCCACTGAAAACCACTCATAGGGCAGTAGATGGTGCTGATATCTTCTTAAGAGAAGTGGCATGCTTACACAGAATTCCTAAGATGATTGTGTCTGACAGGGACCCAAAATTCACCTCGAATTTTTGGAAAGGACTGTTCAAAGGATTCAAAATGAATCTGAACTTTAGTACAGTGTATCATCCTGATTCTGATAGACAGATAGAGAGGGTGAACATAGTAATAGAAGACATGCTGAGAATGTATGTGATGGATAAACCATCAAGATGGGAAGACTACTTGTATTTGGTAGAATTCGCCTACAATAATGGGTATCATGCATCGTTGAGGATGAGCCCATTTGAAACACTTTATGGAAGAAAGTGCAACACTCCAGTGAGCTGGGATAATCCAACTGACAGAGCAGTAGTTGGGTCAGAGTTGCTCAAAGAGATGGAAGACCAAATGATAAGAATTAAACAAAATTTGAAAGCTGCCCAGGGTAGGCAGAAGAGTTATGCTGATAAGAACAGAACCCACAGAGAATACAAAGTGGGTGATCATGTTTTCCTAAAAGTAAAAATGAACAGGAGTTCCCTGAAGCTGGGAAGTTGCACCAAGTTGGCAGCAAGATTTTGTGGGTCATTTGAGATCCTGGAAAGGATTGGGCCGGCTGCATACATGCTTGCATTACCTGCATCTATGACTATACATAATGTGTTTCATGTTTCACTTCTTAAGAGATATATACCTGATGCTAATCATGTTATCGATTGAAATGTGATTCAGGTGGAACCAAAAGGTGTCTTGCAAGTGCATCCTGTGCGCATATTGGACAGGAAAAGAAAACAGCTCCGGAATCGAACCATAGAGCTTGTAAAGGTCTAGTGGACCTGGTACGGTCCTGAGGATGTGACATGGGAGCATGAAGATGTTATGCAGGCAGAGTACCCACATCTTTTTGAAAATTTTGAAAAGCTTGCAAAGACAGTGTAAGGTTGCACCGAGGACAGTGTAGAAATAAGGGGAGGCGAATTGTAATGTCCCCAAGGCCGAGCCCTTTGTAAGTCTGATGTATGAAATGAATTGTAAATATGTGTTATAGGCTGGTGAGCCAAGTTTGTATAAGCCGATGGGCTTATGTGATTGTTAGGCCAGAGAGCCTAAGGGTTGTAGGCCAAGGGCTTGATTTTGTACTTGTATGTATGCAGCACATTAATAAAATATAAACACCACCGCATGCAAACCAACACGATGAATGAGTGATGGGGGACTAAGCATCCATAGAGAGGGAAAGGGATTAGGGGCTGGAAGGTGGGAAAAGGGGCTAAGTGTTAATCCTAGGGGGATTAAGCCTTGGGAATAATAAGTTAATATTATTCCAAAGAGACATGTGAAAATACATGTTTTTATCCTAAGTTCTTTTGGAATGACATGTGAAAATACATGTTTTTATCCTAAGTTCTTTTGGAATGACATGTGACTTCCAAATAGAAGGAACGCATGCTGAAGGAACGTATGTAGTTCCAAGGGTGACAAGTGTCAACCCTGGTGCATGCGAATAAAACGACCAAGATGATCCGTGAGAGGGGTTCCTCATCCATTCAACCCGATCTTCTGAACAGTATGACCAGTCCGACCTCTGCAAGAATACCTCGTACACCCTCTGAACCATCGAACCTGTGTGTGACATCTCTATTCCAAAGCATCCTCTGTCTGAGCATCGAGCCTATGCGTGGAGTCTTGTCCAAAGCCATATCCATGATACCATCCGCCATTGTTGAACATGTGGGAAAGCTTGTGTCTATTTTCCTCGTTGGTTGTTGTGGCCACGCAGTGCTGGACTGCATGGGGCTTGTTGGCCGGTTTGTACAACACTCTCTCCAAGAGAGAGAGGTGGTTGAATTGGAAGAACAAGTTGCTTGGCTTGTGAGCGACTCTCTTCAGGTGAGAGAGGGCATAGAGGAAGGAGAGAACTCCTGGAAGGAACCCTGTAGCTGCCACAAAGCTCGTAGACTTCCAATCCGGTCTGTTGCTATAACCCAAGGCAAGGGAGGATAGTAGCCAAAGGACTGTCTAGGTGACATAGAAGGTGTATACTCTTGGGGTGGAACAGGCATGTGGGGAAGGAGAGTCTGTGGGCAGTGAGCATGAGTGGTTCCTGGGAGAGAATTCCTTCCTCGTGACTATGTGTTTTCCCTGTAACCTCAACCTAGCCTAGGATTCCTTGCCTTGGGGTGGAGGTTAGTCCCATATCGGGGGTGACCTACTGCTGAGCTGATGAGTAGTGTGGTCTAAGGCTGGGAGGTTCATGGAAGGCCTGCACCTGGTTGGTGGAATTACCATAGTTTCAAGATAAGTATCAACTTATGTTAAATGTTATGTTTTGCATGCCTGTGATGCTTATATTTTATCATGTATTCTATTGTGCAGATGAATTATTGTTAATGCCAGGGAATATTTGTGTTAGCAGTAATTCTTATATTTACTCTGAGTTTAAATGTGTTTCATTTGCTTAAATGCATGTTGTTTTATAATCC
>ML777242.1:26751-36815 GCA_009831015.1 Picea engelmannii | reverse complement strand
GATTATTAAATCCAATAAGATCCTTTATGATACCTTGGTATATGACAACAACAACTTGGAGGAAGTGACTTCATACAAATATCTTGGAATTGATATTCACCACAAACTTAATTGGAATTATAGCATTGAGAAAATGATTATTGGGGGATGGAAAGCTTTTTATGGGCTCGAAAACAATTGTAAATCAGCTGAACTTTGGAGTTGGGATAAGAAGAAACTCCTCTTTGAGACTCTTGTTACACTTGTTATTCTTTATAGATGTGAAGTCTGGGGCTGTAGTATCTCTCGTGAATCCTGGAGAAATATAGAGCAAATACAAAAGAATTTTATAACTTATAATCTCAAAATTAAAGGGAATACGCCCTATCCCATCCTCCTCGTAGAAACAAGCCTCTCCCCCATTGAGAGAATGGCTATGACTAGATACCTAATGTATAAGAACAAGTTAAACAACATGGAAGACACGAGGCTACCTAAAATTGCTTCCAAATCAAGTCATAACCACCATCGACTCAAGTGAGGATGGCATAAAGACGCTCAGTCTTGGCTAAACTATTGGGGAATCATGGAAGAAACCATTTTGCAGAATAAAGATACTATTAAAAAAATGTCAAATCAAAATTTAAGGAAAAAATGTGGTGTGATAAAGAGTCAGAGAAAAAAAGAAAATTAAGGTATTATAAAGATGTAATCAACCCTAATCTAGAAGATCAAAATTATCTATCTGTTTTGACAAGTGTAAAGAAAAAAATAAGCATTGCTAAGATAAGAACAAATTTTCACGAGCTCCATAGTGAAACTAGGCATTGGTCAATTCCTAAAACGCCATGNGATGAAAGAGTGTGTCACCTTTGTGACACTAAGAAGGTTGAAGATGAAAAGCACTTTCTCTTAGATTGTCCAGCCTATACCCATATTAGATCTCATTTTCAAAATATTGATCACACTACCAACCTTCTTAACCTTAAGTGAACAAAAGTATGGTGATCTTGGAAAGCTTCTCTTAATGCTTTTCGAGCACATAAACAAAATTCTAAAGAATCACAAATAATCACTTACCCTCTTAAGGTCCGATAGACCAATTAGGTCTTAGTGGACGTTCATCATCATCATCATCATCGTATAAAAGGTGGTCTCAATTAACACATTTCATTTTAAAATTGAAATCTACAATGATGAAATATCTCCCCCTTATCATGTTAAGAAAGCAAAAATGTGTATTAAAGACTATTATATTTTTATAATTACAAATAAATAAAATAAATAAATATTATATTTTTATAATTACAAATAAATAAAATAAATAAATAGTGTAATTACAAATAAAATAAATAAATAAATCGATTAGTGATGAAATACCTTCTCCTTATCATGTTAGGAAAGCAAGAATTTGTGTCAAGGACTATTATGTTCTTATAATTATAAATAAAAAAAATAAATTGATTCAGAATGTTAGTATTATTATATTTTTAAAATGAAAAAATAATGTTTAAAATTTATAATTATTATAGAAAAAAAATGTATTATTATTCAACCATATATATAAAACCCATATATATATATATATATATATATATATATATATATATATAAAAGATCAATATTAAAAATGGTCACAAAACTACTTTATTAATGAGAAATAAGTTTTGATATAAGATCATAATTATTATCATTGTTATATTATTAAAGATAATAAGAGTAATTTTAAAATAAAACTAATATATTGAAGAAGAGTGTTGAGGTTAGAATTTATAGAGAAAGATTGGTAATTGTCTGTTGAAGAGAGGAAGGTGCTAAAATGTTATTAAATAATAAATTATTAAAGGTAATCATTGTGATAAAGTATTCAAGTATCAACGATATAATAAAATGAAATATAATAAGTCCAAAAGGGTTGGATTTAATAGTGCAAAACGAGGAATTTTTTACTGTTGGGCAAAGTTCAATTCTCGTGAGGGCCTTACCTAGAGTCATGGGGACACCTTGAGATAGTGGTAAAACATGTGGTTGCACCCATAGATACTATATTAAATGATATCGTGACCTGTGCACACATAAGTGGATCAAAGCCCACCCCCATGTCCTTCAAATTTATTAGTCCCTATGGTGTAAAGAAATCGGTAAGGGACTACGTTGTTAAGGCACTCCGTAAGTGAAGTCATCGGTTTGAAACCTTTGGGGACACCTAAAATCCATCCATGTTAAGGGTTGGTGCAGTCCAAGTCACGTACGATCCCTAAGTGATTTTGACGATTTAGATACCCTTGGGTTGTGACATCTCAATGACAGGCCAATCCCACATTTGAGAGATATGTAACTAACAAAAAAAAATGAAATATAATAATAAAATGATACAATAGAATACTTTAATAGGAAAAAAATGAAAAAAAATGATGATAAAATAAAGAAAATAATATAATAAATTATAATTTTTTAAAATAGATTAATAAAATAATGTGAAAAAATGAGATACTAAGAATAATATAATAAATATAATATATTAAGGTAGATTAATAAAATATTATTGTATGAGAAGAATAAGAAAAGAAGATAAGAAAAAGTGTATAAAAAGAAATGGGCTAACTATGTTTTATATAAATATGAAATTTCATTATTTATTTTTATTTTTGTTGTATATTAATGAATGCAAGGTGGCATAAACCCACTTAATACACATTTTGTTTTGAGAACTTCATGGTTACTTATTTTGACAATATACAATAACTTTCATTTCATTATTATTGTTCATCATTTTTATTGCATTATTTCGATTGTAGAGTTCTTAGTAATGTTTTCTCCATTTCTATTTATTATGAAATGTGGTAAGCAATCTTCGTTGACTTATTTCTATTTCCTTTTGGTTTAATTGGGAGGAGTTGGAGTTAAGCTTATAGCAATATTAAAACATGTTCTAATAAGAGACTTTTAATTACTTGAGTTTGCAAATTACTATGATCTTGAGTTGTACATCGTTGTCTTGCAACTACATTTTCTTTTTTTACTAATTGTTTCTATTGTTGACACAATTTGTTTATTATCTATGTTGCAATTCATTTGCGAACCCGTGATGCATTTACACCTAACCCTTAACTCACTAACTCCCTAATTTATTCACCCTATTTAACCACCAAGACATTAAACCCCTAGCCCCAAGCACACTAACCCATTAATCTAAGTTAAACATGAACAATTAATCCCAACCCACTACAATGAACCCCTTAATACCTAACCCATTACCCCTTAAATCAATAACCCAAAATAACACCAACAACTAATCTACTAACTCTCTCACCACTGACTTGCTAACCAACACACTCTCTAACCATTGATCCACTAACTCACAATCCCTCTAATTATTGATCAAACAACCAACTAATCCACCCTAATCAGTAACCCATTAACTCCATAACTATTATGGTTGACTATGGTTGATTCTATTCAAACATGATAGACTATGGTCGAATATTTTTATCCATGATTGATGCTACTAACCCACTAATACGTAATCGACTAACCTATAAATCATTTAAGCATTGTCTAGCTAACCCTTTAAAAGACAAGATCTAAGCAACTTTGCTACTCATTACACTTGTTTTTTTATTTTTTACTTTTATTTTTTAATATAAATTTTCAAGGTAGAAGTTTAATTTTCATAATTGATTTGGTTTAAGTATTTTTGGTAGTTATCAATGACTCATCATCTACCACTTGGAGGGATATACCTTTCAGTGGATCTAAGGTCCTCCTATTGTTTTGGGATTTGACCACCTTATTGAAGTAACTCCAATGAGTGCATCTGAACACATCCTACTAGGAGTTGAACTTGAACTTGAAACCTCCTTGAACCTTAAAGGACTAGAGAACGGTGGCTTTGCCAATCCACCTACAAATCTAAATCCATATAAAAATGAACATACACTTACTCATTACACATGGAAATTTAATAAGACACATGGCAATTTAATAAATCTAAACTCATATAAGAATGAATGAACACACACTCATGACACATGCCAATTTAATAAGACCCATGTCAATTTAATAAGAGACTGTTCTCCACAAAAATGTACACCAACTTGCAATGTCTAAGTTGTTGCAAGCATTATATCTTGAAGTATAAATTATTTATTTGATAAGTAATACCTAAACCAAGGAGAAACTCAAATCTTAAACAAGTGTTGCGTGGCAGCTTAGTCCCTGCCAAGTAGATTTGGGAATGGAGATGATAGTTGACACCTTATAATTATTCATGATGATGATTTTTGGAAGATGGGGAGAGACGAGGAATATTGTTAAAAAAATAGAAATTAACAGTATGGTAAGTAAAGGGTAATTAGACTATATCTTTAACAATAAGCAAATGAAAGTTGAAATATGTAAAATTAAATGAAAAAAAAAAAACTAAAAAAAAAATATTAAAAAGTTATGTTCAATTGTTTTTTAGAAATGAAATGATAAAAAAATTGTAAATATTAAAAGCTATATTGAAATTACATTAATACTAATTTAAGATATAACTTATATTTTACTTTACCATTATTGAAAAAGAATCTACCCATAAATATATGGTAGGAACAAAGCAATTAGTATGAAATGGAATCTTCCCATAAAGTAATATGAAATGTAACATGTGAACCCAGGAGTGATAAATTCTTTGAAACTTTTTGTGAGCTCGGGTAGAGTGAAGCTTGTGAGTTCAAGGAGTGCGGGGTGGAATTGTAGATCACAAAATTTTTGGGTGAAATATGTATATCATGGAACATGAGGAATGAGATTTCGATAATGCCAACCTAGGAACCCACGACTATAAAATTGGCTAAGTATGGAAAGGAAGGGCGGTCGTCGAACTCCCGTAAATCATGGTTTAATGCGTATTAATGGGATATGTCCTTGAGGTTTTCGCGTAAATCACGATTTAATGTGTTTTAATGGGTGATGTCCTCAAGATTTTCGCTTATTAATGCCAATCCTTTCGAACCTGTGTGATGAGTTGTCACTAAGCAAAGCATAATTAATGTGCATTGGGAAGGGCATGAAGGTGGCAAGGATGGAAGGGAGCGATAAATGCTTTGAAACGTTTTGTGAACCCGGATAGAGTGAAGCTTACTAGTTCGAGTGTGGGGTGGAATTGTAGAGCATGAAAGTTTTGGGTGCAAGATGTACATCACAGAACATGGGGAATGAGAGTTTGATAGCACCAAGCCAGGAACCCGCGACCATAAAATTGACTAAGTATGGAAAGGAAGGGCGGTTGGTCGGACTCCTGTAAATTGCAGTTTAATGCGTATTAACGGAGATGTCCTCAAGGTTTTCGCTTATAAATACCAATTTTTTGAACATGTGTGTTGAGTTGTCACTAGTAAAAGCATAATCAATGTGCATTGGGAAGGGCGCGAAGGTGGCGGGGATGGAAGGGAGCGATAAATGATTTGAAACATTTGTGAACCCTGGTAGAATGAAGCTTGCAAGTTGGAGGAATTGTAGACCACCGAAGTTTTGAGTGCAAGATGGATATCATGGAATTGTGGATCACAAAAGTTTTGGGTGCAAGATTTATAATAGCACCAACTCGGAAACTGACGACCATAAAATTGGCTAAGTATGGAATTGTAGATCACAAAAGTTTTGGGTGCAATATTTATATCACAAAACACAGGGAATGAGAGTTCAATTGCGCCAACTGGGGAATCGACAACCATAGAATTGGCTAGGTATGAAAAGAAACGACGATCGATTAGACTCCTGTAAATCACGGTTTAATGCGGTTTTTTCTTATTAATGCCAATAAGCGAACTTGCGTGCTGAGTTGTCACTAGTAAAAGCATAATGGACGTGCATTGGGAAGGGCAAGAATGTGGCGGGGATTGAAGGGAGCGATAAATGGTTTGAAACTTTTGTGAACCCGGGTATAGTGAATCTTGCGAGTTCTAGGAGTCCAGGGTCGAATTGTAAATCACGGAAGTGTTGGGTGCAAGATGTATATCATGGAACATGGGGCATAAGAATTCGATAGTGCTAAGTTGGGACCCCGTGGTGAGATAAATGGCTAAGTGTTGAAAGGGACGATGGTCGGTCAGGCTCATGATGTGACGATATAGATGGAGATGAGGATCTATCAGTTTGCTAACCCAGGAACCCACGATTATAGAAATGCGACTAAGTCAGGTTCATGTTTAAAGAGAATTTGCTTATATTTATTTCAGTAGTATTCATATTAATTTATGTTAATAGATTATTTGTGGTCCAAATGTAAAGCATGTTCCAATTTGAAGGGTGTTCCAATTCAGGAGCTCGAGAAAGTCAGGTTGAAGTTTAAAGAGATTTTCTTTATATTTATTTCAAATGTATTCATATTAATGTATTTTAATAGATTATTTGTGGTCTAAATGTAAACCATGTTCCAATTTGAAGGGTGTTTTCCGCTCGCAAATTTTGTTCAAACCCATAAGCAATAGAGAAAAATATGACTTAACATTTTGTATATGGAAGCATATTCTCAAATATAGGAAGCTGTAATATATGCACAATATTAAACAGGAGCATGATCCCAACATGTACAGGGAAATGAGTTAATTTAAAAAAAAAATAAAAAAATAATAATAATAATAATAATAATAAATAAATAAATAAATAAATACATAATCTCAAATATTTATATTTAGATAATCTGGGTTACAAAATACAAAAGAATGTGATTAGTATCAAAAGAGATAGAGTAATTGGATAAAGCCATCGACAAAGACAAAAGAATGTGATTAGTATCAACTTACTATGATGGTGTCCCATGCCTTGTCATTTGCTCGTTGATGTCCTTTTATGGATTTCCTCGGAGGTTATGGGAATCATGNAAAGAGATAGAGTAATTGGATAAAGCCATCGACAAAGACAAAAGAATGTGATTAGTATCAACTTACTATGATGGTGTCCCATGCCTTGTCATTTGCTCGTTGATGTCCTTTTATGGATTTCCTCGGAGGTTATGGGAATCATGTGAAGCGTCATTTTCCCTTCATTGGTAATGTTGTCGACAACCTTTTTGAACCACTCTTCGATGTAGCTCCTCATAGGCACCACGTTGATTTCATGCCAGATTTTTATATCGAGTAATTCACTTTCCAAGTCCCTTAGATAAATAGAGAGGTTGTAAAATGATTTTTGAATATCTTGGTTTTTAATCGAATAATCGACTAGCCAATTTTTCACGTCATCTTCACCATATTCAAGAATGACATAGAAATTTTCAAATGACAGTCTTTTATAGATCTAAACTTGATCATCAAATGCTTCCTTGGTTAAAAACAATGAGTTGAATATCAATTTCGGGTCTTGGACTTCATTGGTGTTGCTAGCTAGATCCATCTCGGTTAGCTTCTTGAATAGTTTGTCTCTTCTAGATATGGTCTGGCTACATGCTTGAATGATACCATTCAGGTTTTTTACCTTTTCTTTCCTGCATGCATTTAGTTGGTTTATTCGATTTGGGGAAGGGAGATCCTCCTCTCTTCTTATGAATTCTGTCATACCAGTAACTTTAACACCAAATGGTACAACTGCATCAAGGTGAAACGTTGCTCGTTCTTGAGATCTTCTTGCAGATACTCATGAAAAGAATGTGCTCTTGTTCCAAAAGAGACCATATTCTTTGACATCTCCCAAGCTTCTGTTATTAATTCCATTCTTCTCTTTATATTATTTTCCACATAGCCTCAGACTGATGTGAGAAGGCTTGCTGATCCTTTTAAATTTTCCGCAGGTGTAGTGGGCCCGATCATTTCCAAAGGAGTAGAAAATAGTGGAAGAGGCATTAGAGCTCCCTCCAATTCTTTGATTCGCTACTTTAACCTGACGTTCTCCACTTCAAGGCTGCTAATAGAGTTGTATAGAAAATCTCCAGTTGCTCGGTGTATATGGGAGATCTGGGAAGGGCACATGTTCCATAGGTTCATCTCTAAATGAGATTTCCCTTTCTTATTCTTTACATATTTGTTACACATTATTTTGGTCACTCTGATGATAACCCCATAGGCATGTGTTCAGGCTTCCAAAAAAATCTTTCACATGAGGAAAATGGATGATTTCTTCCCTTACAAGGCACATTTTTAGAATGACACCGCAGGCTGATAGTGGTACACAGTGCAACAATCAAGGATTTTCGTAGGCTGCTCTATGCCTGGCCTACGATATTTCTGCATGCTGCTATATAGGTAGGGTGCGGCGACGCTTGAAGCTAAGAAAATGAAGAAGTTTCTAGAAGTTTCTAGAAGGAGAATCTTCTAGAATGTGAGGTGGCGTCTGTATGGTTGTGATCTTACTGGATTTTCTGATTTGGTGGGATCATCCTCATCCTAGTAACCACTTCATCTTCTCCTATATAATAATGGATTTCTCATGGAAAAGGTTAAGCAAGGTCAAGAAAGATTGAGCAAAGAATAGACTGAATATTGTGTGAAGAATCCTGATACAATTGATGGTTGAGGCCTCCATTTGTCCATCAAGCCTTGTGGATTATCTTCATGCAAATTCGAAGGAAGTGTATGTGTGTGATGTAATAAAGGACCACTGAAAGGGAACTTGCGACATCAAGGCAATCCGGTTGTATCTTCCACTTTTACTTAATATGATACAACGTCATGTCCCTTTCCCATAAAATCATTAGTATTTTATTACATGACTCCTTGATCACATGTTTAGGTTTCCATTGAATCTATAATTGTTGCTTTCACTTTGGTTGGTTTGTGTCATTGTAGATCTGATATCACAAGAACACCGGAGCGAAGCAGGGACAACAGAGATATAAGGAAGCGATATATAAATGTATGTCTTACACTCCTTCTTTGGTGATAAATTCAATGTTAGAAACCTAGGGAAAGCGTCATGTCCTGTCTTGTTTTGTTCTAGATCTAGGTGGATCTAGGGAGATTAGTTTATGTCCACATTCACCGATTTATCCAATAACAATCTCTCTTTTCAATAACCAACTTTTTGGATTCGCTGTAAAAAGCAATGCTCTAAAATGCAAAAGACTCTTCTTCGTCCAAGGTATCAGTCCCAATTATTTGCATCTCAGAGTTATGGGGAGCAGTTCTCTCTAGATGGTTGTCGTCGGGGAACATTTTGTCAATGTCAATTTCTAGTTCCATATCTTTGAGGGAGAGATCGTGGATATCAATTTCTCCTCTCTGTCCCTCTTGTTCTTGCATTATTGTTTTTCATTTTTTGCTTGCGGAAAGTTTGTGAGAAATTTCAATTTTGCTGGAGGGAGGGTTCTTATATCCTCCTCTTCCTGGAGAAATGTGTGTGACTTTATTTCTTGGGTAGGCCATTGGAGTGCTTCTCCGAGATGTTGTAGTTTTGGGTGTGGCGTTCGGGGATTGGGCACTTTTCTCACACGTGCCTTTTCGTTTCTACTTTTATGACTCATTGGTGCTGAGTATTGTCTCCAAGTCGTCAGTGTCATGAGAAGGAATTACCGAGATGTTGTCTTCACCTTCATTCAGGATAGTGTCAGTGAAAGAACTGTTGAAACTGACAACCAATAGGTGGTCTATAAAAATAACATCAGGGTCGAACCCTTTTTCTTTTTTAGGACATTTCAAATTGAAGCTGTGGAAGTGGCTTGTGAAACCGTCAATCTTATTCATATTCCTGACTATGAAATCCCTGACTTTCCATGGAAGAGGGATGAATTTCATTTTTCTCTTTTCATGGAAAAAATGCAACCAATAGGTGTACTGCCTTGCAATTTTAGCAAAAAAAATTGTACCAGATATGTGACATGGAAGGAAGCAAGGATTTTGTTTGGACCCAAAAATCCTTATAACATTATAGTTCTCCATTTCTTCTAGTGTGCCCTTCCTATTCAAGAACTTGGTCGTCTATTCAGACATTGGGGGAAAATCCTTTCCAAATATCATCCCTTTAAAAACTGAAACAAAATCATTAAAGACTTCATACAAATGTTGGGAGGTGTCGTGTCTCCATAATATCTGGTACCAGAAGGTTACTGAGTCAAATTCACAGTTTACCTTCTTACACATTGATAATCCAGGGAATGGACAATAATG
>ML777242.1:0-24806 GCA_009831015.1 Picea engelmannii | reverse complement strand
AAACTAAAATAACCAACAATTGTTTGCCAATTCAAGATTGACACAAAAAAATTCATCAGATTCCATAATATTCTCCCATTAATGAATTTTAATGGGAGATGTCCTCGAGATTTCTGCTTATTAATGCCAATCTTTTCAAACATCTGTGGTGAGTTGTCACTAGTAAAAGAATAATTAATGTGCATTGGGAAGCGGTGAAGGTGGTGGGGATGGAGGGGAGCGAAAAATGCTTTGAAACGTTTGTGAACCTGGGAGTCTGTGAACCTGCGAATCTTTGAAGAATCGACTAAGTATGTAAAGGCAAAGCGGTCAGGCGGAGTCATCATAGGTAGAGTGAGGATTGTGAATTCGATTAGTCTGAGGTCTAATTGTAGATCACCAGAGTTTTGGGTGTAAGATGTATACTCCGAACACGGGGCATGAGAGTTCGATAACGCCTACCCGGGAACCCGTGACCATAAAATTGGATAAGTATGGAAACGAACGATGGTCGGTTGGACTCGTGATGTGAAGATATAGATGGATATAGAATTTCTCAGTCTGCCACCCAGGAACTCGCGAGCATAGAAATACGACTAAGTATAGAACCAAAAATGGGTAATAGAAGGGAAGAAGAAAAGGGAAAACACGGTAACTATAGAGGAGGAAAACGAAAGGGAGCAAAGAAATTTATGCCTCACACAACAACACTTAGTCTGATAATTATCAGGCGATAGAAACACATCAACTATGGGAAAATCATTCTCAGCCATGAAATATAGATCAAGATCAACAGACCCTGGTTCAAGTCTAAGGAGATGTTGTTTATATCTATTTCAACAAACTCATAGGTAGAGTGAGGCTTGCGACTTCGAGGAGTCCTAGGTCAAACTATAGATCACCGATTTTTTTTCCACAAGATGTATACCCCGAACATGGGGCATGAGAGTTCGATAGGGCCTAGTCGAGAACCTGTGGCCATACAATTGGCTAAGTATGGAAACGAATGACGGTCGGTCGGACTCGTGATGTGAAGATATAGATGGATATATAATTTCTCACTTCGCCACCCCGGAAACCCGCGAGCATAGATATGCGACTAAGTAGAGAACCAAAAATGGAAAAAAATGGGCAAGTATAGAAGAGGAAAAATAAAGGGAGCAAATAACTTTATGCATCACACAATAACACTTTGTATTAACTATGGAAAGGCGGGGCGGTCAGACGGAGTCATAGTAGGTAGAATGAGGCTTGCGAGTTTGAGGAGTCCAGGGTTGAATTATAGATCACCAAATTTTTGGGTGCAAGATGTATACCCCAAACACGGAGCATGCTGTTATAACCCTAAATTTCTCTACACATGCATACTTGGCCTTTGGCCCTCTTACTTGCATTTTTTGCCAAGCCATCATTGAGTTGCTCTTCTTAAAAACTCATTTTTTGAATATGTATGCACCCTGCACCAATACTGCCCGCGTACATACACTTGTTGCACCACTACAACCCATGTACATATGCATGTTGCACCACTACAACCCACGTATACTTGCAAAAGTTGCAAAAATTAAAAAGTTGCAAGGAATTTGTTGAGATTATGGGCTATTGGGTAGTTTCCCAACTAATCCACCGCCTATATCCCATCATCCAACCGAATAACCATACTTTTTTCATATAAAAGGATGTGTTGGGGTCTCATTCCACATCTAGACATAAGAACAGTGAAACTCTACTCGTTTCACATCCCCTCCTTGGCCCAAGAATTTGCACCCCTTTTGTGAGAATTGCCTCAGAATTCCCCAATTTGCCTTCCTTCCTCCATCATAAACCCATCATACTTCCCAAGAAGAAGGTTGAGAGGAGAAGCCATAAAAATGTGCACTTGGAGCTTGGTAAAGAGGATCCCAGATGAGGTTCGTGGAGTAGTAGACTACTTTGGTTGTAAGTGATCATTGTATTATCAATAAAATAAGTACTTTTCCTGGTCCCAAATCATGATGTGTCGAATGTTTCCATTTGATTTATGTTTTATTCTAACATCTAACCCTTGATTTAGATATGAATTGCATGCTTGTAGTTTTCTATTTATCTGTCTTCGAATGCAGGCCAACTTTGGGAGGAGGTTTGTAGTCAACAAAGCTATCAAGCGCAAGTGGATCATCATCAGACGCGGAGAAGAGGTATAGTTACTTTATCCTTCTCATTTTTCTTTTCTTGTATGAGTCTGGGATATGTTTGGGGTAGTTAGAGAAGTAGGAGACTTTTAAACGGTTATTGACCTACCTACATTTTAAACCCTGGTGTAGCCATAGGGGGGTTTTCCTGCTAGCAGAACTGGCGACCATATTGGGAAAGCCTCTATGGTTTTAAGGGATATTTTGGGTGTTTGATTGGTTTTATACCCTTTTTAGTTTCTATTGAGTCTCCTGAGTCTTATAAGGGATTCTGGTCACCTGTTGGTGTCATACTAGTTGTCCCTGCCCTGTCAGTTAGTCCGTTTATTTATGTTTTTCAAGAAGTACCGAGGTGGACACACCCTGCTATGGGTCAACACGTGTACATACATGCCCTTATTTATAGACAACCTGTGTACATATGTAGGCTTCTTAAGCATCAATAGTGTACCTGTGTCAAGAAACATTTTTTTTTAAGAAGATGCAGTCAACCTCTTCCCTGATTGAGGTTTTACTTCTCAGGGTTTCTTGACTAATTTCAATGTCTCTATTTTTACAGTCATAGCTTGGGTTAGATGTCAGTTTGCTTGTCTTTTTGAATATTTCTTATGTTTACTTTTGAAAGGGTTTTAGGCGAGTCTTTGAGTTGTTGATAAGCCTATTTGGTGTGTTAAGTGACTCCCTGCAATCCGTAGTGGGCCAAAGGTTAGTTTTTTGTCTTGTCTTGTATTTTCTTTTTCCCCTTTTATTTGCTTTAAAGAAAAGAAGAAAAAAATTTATTTCTAGTTTTTCTTGTTTGAAGCATTTGCAAATAAAAAAAAAAACATTTTTCTTTCTTAGTTTGGTAAAGTAGTTAGGGTTAGTTATTTTAATTGAAAGGAAAAATAGTTCAATTTTTAAGTTCTTTACTGATTTATTAGAACTTAAATAGCTCGTAGTCGAGTGAAATTATGTTTTAGGTCTTCTTTTTAAAGATCTTGAAAATGGTTAGTTATGAAAAGTTGGTTACAAAGAGATAGTTGAAAATATTTATTTTTCTAGAAGTAATTTTGCTTTCAGATTTCGTTTATTTTCTCCTCTTTCGTCTCTCATACACATCACTAGTTTCACTTCTATATCCTTTGAGTTAAAACAATCCATTTAAAATGAACGCTAATTTAAAAATTAATTAGACTTTTATGTTTGTAGGGTCGATCAACTAATTTAGGGTAGAGCCTTGAATTAGGTTGGAGAGGAAACTCTTCAAGGCTTATAAACAAACATTGGAGTTAGAGCTAGGGAGTGTAAAAGTCCAGTGACGTGAAATTTATCCGGGACCCTCCTATAACACAAGGGCTAAACATGAGGTCATGTTAGGAAAGGTAGCAGAGATAACCCCTCCAAAGCTGAACCAAATGTAGTGGGGAACACATATTGAGGATCTGTCGTGGGATACTATCGCTTGCATTTGCCTACGAAGCTTCGTGGACCTCGAATCCATTCGAGATCCTCAGTTTTCTTCTGGACCACTTGATTTCAATACCCTCGATAGGTTTCAGACTTGTTATCTTGCTCATTGCGGTCCACCCGACTGTCGACTGTACCCGCCTGGTGACTGTTTACGAGCTGGCAACTTAGCTTCCTTTATTCTAGGGACTTACACAGGTGACTATGGGGGTATACCGCAGTACCTAGGATAGACGTCGAGTCACACTTTGCAGAGTATACCCAGAGGGTGTTTTCATGTTCAAGTTTCACTTGCACTGGTAAGTTTCTCTAGTGTTGGTTGGTGTAACTGTTCTTCCAACTAGATAGTGGTTTGCTTGGTTTATCTTGTAGGAACTCTTCTAGTGTGTGCTTGGTTTTAAACGTTAGTTAAAGCCTTAATGTTTCGTTGATATTTTCACAAGGTGGAAGATCAAGAGCTCCGCCAGTTCCTATTGTTGGTTGGATTATAGCCACCACCGCCATCATTATGGTGAAGACTTGACCAACAAGGGTCATACGATGTGACTGGGCCACAAGAAACCATGCCCGAGCCTGCTCCAAGAGGATATTACTTGAATCCAGAAGAACCTACTGTTTCTGAATTTGGAGTGGAATCTCTCGGGCCATCCAAACCTCCAATCACTGACTTGTCGGCGCCAATTTTGGTACAAGTTTTCCCTCCAAGGGTAACACCTTACGAGCGTCAGATAGTCTTACAAGAAACTATGGAAGAAAATGTTGCTACTTCATCTGGGAGTCCACACACTCCCTTAACAGTTGTCACCACAAGGGGGTATTCTGCCTCCTAACCCACCTTCACTAGTCCGAAACACATTGGTATCAACCTCCTCTACCTTGGGCAGTGGTCTGATACCGTCAGTGGCGGCGACCACTGCTCTATTCACACATGGTGCGACAGGCCCTCCATTTTCACATGGGATGCTTGACTTTGATACAAACTCTGTCCTTACCTACTCCACCCTACAGACCATTGGTCCAGGGTCAGGGATATCAAACACTCCCTTGCAAGGGTCCATTGGGGGAACCTCAGCCTCCTATAATGCTAGCCCTTATGGTGGAGGTCATATACCTCCTCCTCCCCCCTCGCTCGATGGTGATTTCCAGCCACCCGTCAGGACGAACATGAACTACAACTTGTTTGGAGCAGGAAATATAAGACCTTGTTCTTATACCACACCAGTGGGATCCATGCAGTTCTCTTTGTTCGACGTGTTTGGTAATAACACTTTTTCTTCAGCTGCCATCTCGACCAGGGGAAACCCTAGTTTTGGACAACATAATTTTGTACAGGGTACTATTCTTAGATAGGGGGAAAGTAAAAGAGTTTTCTCCTCACAAGGACTTTGGAATCCTTGGCAGGGATCAGTTCCCTCATAGGGGATGCCGACCGGGGGCAACCCCTTCCATGGTCAATGGAACCCTGGGCAAGTCTCAATACCTATGCTTGTCGGATCAAGAAGGGGCAACCCTTTCCATAATATTTGGAACACAATGCAGGGAGCGATCCCCGCCCAAATCTCTTCGACCAATTACATGAATCAAAATATGATGTCCCAACAAATGCCATTTTCGTAGGTTGGTCAAGGCCATGGTGTCTACCAGAACCCTGGCCAACAACCCAACTTTTCCTGGCAATCTGGTGCCAATCAAACTTTAGGATCCCTTTTTCTTGTACATAGTACCCAACCCAAACTATCATTTCTGGCAACATTACATCTGCTAGAATTGTCAAGGTTGCTTAACAAACCGATTTGTCATGATCCGCGTTGGCCCCCAATGCCGACTAAGTTTCCCTCAGATATTCTGAAGTTCAAAGGAAAGCCTAGCGAAGATCTAGGTGATCATGTGACAAATTTCCACTTATGGTGCTCATCAAACTCATTGCGAGATGACTCCATACATTTGCACCTGTTTCAACACACTCTTATCAGGGTGCCATGAAATGGTACATCAAGCTCGACTGCTCAAGATATTCTTACTTTAGTGATTTGGCGATGGTTTTCCTAAACCATTTCCAACTACCTATGAGATACGATGCCGACATTGAATTGCTGGCCAACTTTGAGCAGACTATGGTTGATCATATCTCGAATCACATCTGAGAATGACGATGTCAGAAGAGTTTGATTAAGGTACAAGTCCCATCAAATTTCCTGCTGGAGTGGTTCCTAAAGTATTTGGTACCTCAGTTATCCAAGGACGTTGCAAATTCAGGAGTGTTTTTAGAGGAGAAGGTGATAATGAGAGCACAATAGCTCGAACTGTTATAGTCTCAATCTGGCTTACTCTATCAGATTTTTCCATATGCACCACGGTCCATCCTTGAAAAGGCCAGAAAAAATTTTGGACCACATGTTGATGGTATAGTTGGTTCAACACAAGGAAATTCCACTGATCAATTGTCAAATTAATTGCAACAATTGTCGATACAATAGACAATAGCCAACCAGACCTCCGGTTCGGTTGTTCCCCCTACCCAAATGTCAGATGTACACAGTGTGCATTCAACGAACCCAAAGGCCAACCAACAGCCTGACGAAAAAAAAAAACAACAAAAAAAGAAGGATAAAGGGGATAAGAAACCTAACAACAATGCTAGTGGGGGAAACAAAGAGAAGAGAAAGTCGAAGTATCCGTGTAAACTTTGCATTTAGGACCATCCGACTCACCTATGCCCTCGACTTGAGGAGGCCCATAATTTATTGGTGTGGCAACAATCTGATGTGTTAACGAACGCATTTCCACATGGGAAAAATATGACTTAAGCCTCTTCGAGCGTGGATGGGGTAGTCAGGGACCCCCTGCGTCTTCTAGTAATCCCCCGGTCGCGAACGTTTACATGATGAAAGGTGATGCTTACATAGAAACTAGGGCACACGATTACAAAATGCCGAAATATGCCGAAAAGGGTAAAGAAGCTAAAAAACCGCATGTTCCCCTCCAGATTGAGAGGACGATGGGAGAAACAATGACACGCATCCCGAAAGGGGAGTTCAAGAAAAATTCTGATAATCCGAACGCGAGGGATGCCCAAAAATACTCTATGGTGGAGGATTTGTCACAAACCCCTTGCCAATGTCGGCTTTGGAGGTCCTCCAGAGCTGCCCTTCTTAGAGAAAGGCTCTATTATCCTCGGGATCTGGAGAGACTTGTAATCTGGGAATGATCATTCTCGATACGATTGAATTGAAACCTCATCTCCCTTACCACATTGCGTTTCAGATAGTAGTGGCTTACACCATGAAAATTTTTACCTGGGATATTTTCCATATGGTGGTTGATGAGGGTGCCTCAACTTGTATGATTTCATTGGCATGTTCGAAGGCCATTGACCAACCCATTTTGTCTTTGTCACCTACTCTGCTTACTTTTTTAGATGATCGTTCTTTCAGAACAAATGGAATCATCCCTTCTTTCCCCGTGCAGTTAGGATGGAAGACCGTGTGCATCGATGTTGAAGTGGTCGATGTGCCTCTCGACTACAACCTTCTGTTAGGAAGGAGTTGGACCTATGAAATGCATGTAGTGCTTGCCACATTTTTTTGGGTCTTGTTGTTTCCACACGAGGGTTGAATCATAACCATTGACTAGTTTTCCTTCTCTTGGCCTGACCCTTCATAGGGGGCATCCACAGTCCCGATGATTGATAACCCTCGGCCTGATGTTGTCAATGTAGGGGTTGGTTTGTGCCCATCATTGATGGGTACTTTCGATTACCCACCTCCTTCTGGTGATGTCAAGATTATATTGGCTACCCTCGACTAGCCTAGGGATGAAATATTTCAAGTGTCGTCATTTCGAATGACTTACTTTCATGATTCATGGACTCTTCCTTCCCCATCGATGATGATGGATGGGACAAGACATCCTAGCATGGCCATGCCCTTGTCCGCGACAGAAGTTGTGTATAGTATTATCCATCAAGCTTTGACCGACCCTTATCCGACTCCCACACATGAGTTAGATCCAGTTCTCGAGCCTATTTGAGCTCAAGGTTCCCTTGCCACTACAGATTATTTAGACTTGGTCTTTCCCTATGATGAAGCGATTATAGAGGCATTGACTGGTCTGGACAGACCCTAGGATGATCTCCATCACATATCTTATTTTCTCCCAGAGTGTTGAAGAATAGAGGCAGGCGAATTCATGTTGACTATTATTGGAGATAGGTTTTTCTCTGTTAATCCTATGGCTACGCACATAGTTTACACCGAGGGTAATATGGAAAGTATCCCTGAAACTATCCCTATATACATCTCTAGAACCCCTGGCATCATGGAGAATGTTTTCTTTGGAGAATACTTCTCCCTTGAAGAGATTCAAATCTATACATACTTTTTTAAAGAATTCCGTGACGTTTTTGCCTAGTCTTACGAGGAAATGCCAGGCATCGATCCAAGAATCGTCAAACATGAGATAACGACTTATCCTAACACCAAGCTGGTCCGAGAGAAACTTTGTCCGGTGAATCCTTGAAAAGAGACAACTATTAAGGATGAAGTAGAGAAATTGCTTAAAGTCAGTTTCATCTACCCTGTACAGTTGATGCAATGGGTGTCAAATCCCGTTCCGGTTAACAAAAAATAGGGTACGATTTGCGTGTCCATGGACTTCTGTGACTTGAATAAGGCATGTCCAAAGGATAATTTCCCCACCCCATTCATTGATCATATTGTCGATGAATGTGCAGGCTGTGAGGTATTTTTATTCATGGATGGTTTTTTGGGATATAACCAGATCCAGATCAAACCCGAAGAGCAACATAAAACAACTTTTATCTGTCTGTGGGGAACATTTGCTTATCGTAAGATGCATTTTTCCCTAAAGAATGCTAGATCCACTTTTCAATAGGCCATGTCTTTTGATTTCCACGACCTTAGACATATAGTCGAGGCTTATCTCGATGATATAGCATCACGATATTGCAAGAGAGATGATCATCCCGTGCACCTTCGACTAATCTTCGAACGATGTCGCTATTATCGGATTCGCTTGAATCCTAACAAATGCAGTTTATGCGTGACGTCAGGTCATATTTTAGGTTTCATAGTTTCGACAACATGGATCATGGTCAATCCTCTAAAGGTTGAGGCGATAGTTTAGTTGCCTCCCCCGTGCACAGTCCCCCAGCTTCAAATCTTACAGGGGAAAGCAAACTTTCTACGATGTTTTATCGCAAACTATGTCGAGATCAATAAAGGGTTCATGCATTTATTGAAAAAGGGATTCCCTTTCTATTGGGATGAAGCTGCTCAATTCTCTTTCGAAGCGTTGAAACACTCCCTCACGTCTACCCCTCTGCTCCGACCTCCCAATTATAATAAAGATTTCTTTTTGTACTTGGCCGCTGCAGAGTCGACCATAAGTATGGTCTTGGTTCAAGAGGACAATTTTCTCGAGGATCATGTGATTTATTACCTAAGCCAAGGCCTGGATGGGCCGAAACTCAACTACTCCCATGTTGCGAAGCTTGTGTTGGCAATAGTGGATGATGTGTAGGGGTTCCATCATTATATTATGATTCGCAAGACCATCGTCATCACCGTTGTCAATCCATTTCAGTATGTATTGAAATGATACATCATTGGTAGAAATATCAGTAGATGGATTGTAACCGTCCAGGAATTTGACTTGGATTTTGTTTCCACGAAATCCAAAAATTCGATGGTCTTTGCGGAATTGATTTTGGAACTTCCGGTCGAATCAGGTGACGTTACGCCCGAAGAATCGCCTATTAAAGGAGATCTTTTTCTAATCACATCTTTGGACCCATGGTATGGAGATATACTAGTCTATATCCAGAATTTCAAGTGCCCTGCTTCTGCTTCTCGTGACAAGCATCGAAGAATTCACCATCATGCACGAAACTATCTCATACTCGATGACACTTTGTATTGTCGAGGTGTAGATTGCATTCTTCACCAGTGCCTTATACATGAGGAAGCATAACTCATTCTTAATGACTACCACACTGGATCATGTGGTGGTCATTTGTCTGGGTTGGAAACAACCTAAAATATTCTACGAGCCAGTTACTTTTGTCCTAAGTTAATCAAGGATTGCATTGAGTCGGTCAAGAAGTGCCACCCATGTCAGATCTTCTCTCGGAAGATGAGGGGACATCCTTCTCCTATGTTTCCCGTCATTGTTGTTGGTCCTTTCACCAAGTGGGGGATTGATTTTACTACATGCCACCCAGATTCATCCAGAGGGCATCGTTATATCATCGTAGCAGTAGACTACTTCTTAAAGTGGGTCGAGGCTATGCCGACATTCAACAATGATGGTGAAACAATAGATCTCTTCATTTTTAACCAAATAGTAGCAAGGTTCAACATCCTGAAGGAGATTGTCACTTACCATGGAAGTCACTTCCAGAACAAAATGATGTTCGAGTTAACATAAAATCTTGGGTCGAGGCAAGATCATTCGTCACCCTACTACCCACAAGCGAATGGTCAGGTGGAAGCTGTGAATAAGTCCCTCAAGACTATTATGAAACGAATGATCAATTTTGCAAAGTCAAATTGGCATTTGATGTTGTACTTGACGTTATGGGCTTACTGAACATATGTAAATACTGCCACCAGTTTCTCACATTTTCAACTCTTTTACGGGCTGGAAGTAGTATTTCCTATAGAGTGCCAGATCCCATCTTTAAAGTTGGCAGTAGAGTTATTTCCAGACACTTCACCACTTGAGGAACACCTATTATATCTCTAGAAGCTCGATGAGCAATGTCGTGATGCAGCCTTGTCCAATGAGGCTCACAAGCAATGAGTCAAGTGTTAGTATGATCGGTCCGTTCATCCTCAAATTTGCTCCGAAGGCAACCTTGTCCTAGCCTACGACCAAGATAAGGATCCCCTGGGGAAGGCAAGTTCAAACCCATGTGGTTCAGATCTTTCATTGTGAAAGAGGTCTTAAAGAAGGGTGCTTATCGTCTGGTTGACTTTGAGGGAAATTCTTTGGCGGAGCCTAGAAATGGGCTCTACGTCAAGAAGTATTACTCGTAGGTTGGTCGCATGGGTGACTTCTTGTACATATGTATAGTTATTATACAATTTTTTTTCTTTTTGTTTTATGGACGTATTGTTATTTATGTCATATTTTTCACTGTGGCATATGTCAAGTGAATCAGAGGTGTTCTTTGGGTTTGCGGACGACGTTAGTCGACACACTTGGAGGCTTTCTTCCATAGCTTGGGTATCTGTCTAGGTGACGCCACAAACAATGTTGCCGAGTACAATGCAATGATAGAGTTGCTTCAGGACGCTTTGTCGCATGAAATTTCTCACCTCCGGGTCTACTTAGGTGCTCAGTTGGTTGTGTCCCAGCTAAATAAAGTTTACCACATTTATGATCCTACTCTACACCATCGTTTCCTTAGGTACGTCTCTTAGAACGTTGCTTTTATTACATTATGTACATCCATGTTCCTAGGAGATTAAATCAAATGACAGATACTCTAGCTAATCAAGTATTAGATTGGCATGTTGCACACACATAAAAAGAATCACACACATAAAAATGTACATACATTTGTAAAAAATGTGATCAATAATACATAATAGATGTAAATATATACATATATATCTCAAAAGGTGTCAAAGTACATAGGTGGGCACAAACGCCTCAAAAATAATAATCCGGTACACATCACGGGGTCTATGCCCTAAAAAATATACAAAAAGAGTGTCCTCGGTACGTAATTGAGTCCATCCTATCTAAGCTTGGGGCCTATTGGCCTTTCTGTAGTGAACGACGACATTTTCTAAACGTCGGAAGAGTTGGGCCCAAGTCCATGGCACCCCAACTACATGAGGCTACATGGATGGAAGGAGATCCCCGATCTCGGCCATGGGAACTGCACGAGTGAGCATGGTGAGGTTCTTCTCCACCCGTCTAAAAAATCTCTCATCCTCTCTGTCTGGAGGTCCCCCTGTGGCTGCTGGTCCACCAACTGCTGCTGGTACTGCCTCTGGTCGAGGACGTCGCCTAGTCCTCGAGAAGTTTACAAGGTGCACTGGTCCCACATATGTACATAACAGATACATAGTTGTCAATACTCGAATGCATATAAAAAATGATATATATAAAAGAAACTAAAAATTAAATAACTTTAAAACACACGTACCTATCTCTCCTCGCTCCTCTCCAGGAGGTACAGGCATGTTTGGATCTCTGGAAAAGTTGATTCCAACATAGGGTAGTCCTCTATCACTTGAATCTTTCGTGCCCACCAGTTGAAGAACTTGTCATCGAAGGCCTCTATGGTCCTTCCTCCCCCCTGTTGTGGCAACAATGCTTCCCATCGACACACCGCTGGGAAGGAGGCCACATGCCCCCGTACTGTCTCTCTCAGACTAATATTGGGTACCCTCTCAAAGAAGAATGAGCACAAAATGGTACCGAACCCAAGGTTCTTGTTGCTACGCTCTCGACACTCTGTGAGCTGCCTCTTCATGCAGTCAAGCATGGTCGTGCTTCAGTCAAATATTCATGCATCTAGGAACTAGATTGCAGAATACACGTGTGCTTGAAAATCCCAGTGTAGGGCCATGGATCCAATGATCTCCCCAATAAGAAAAACGATAACCTTCAGTGACAAGTTGGTGATCTTGTGGATGGGCACCTGAGAACCTACTTTCTTAGTGTCGGCCTCGCAATGCATCCCGATGTAGTCGACGATGTTGAAGGTCCCAGGGGGAAATGTACGTAGGTTGACTGGTTCCCCTCTCCTTGAGATTCTAGTCAAGAAATATATGTCCTCAGTCGTTGGAGTCAACGACTGCCCCTCAAGCATGAAAGCCTCTGCGTCAGGGTGCTAGTAATCCACCAGGGCATTGAATAGTCTGGGTTGTGCCCTCATGAACGAACACTGGTAGAAATTCCATAACCTGCATTGTTTCAATGCGACCATAGCATCAGGGTCCTCATCGACCAAGATATCGATTTCCTCATGTTCCCTCTCCCTCCAGTGGACATACATCCTGTTCCCTGACAATTCAAAGGGGAGTTAGCTCTTGCATTTTGATTTTTTCCACACTTTTGAGGGTGTACGCGGGCTATCTTGGAAACAGTAGCATATGTACACTAACAAATTGTTCTCTTCCTGCATACATACGTGGGATTTCCTTAGACAACCCATGTACACGTAGGGTCGTCGATTTTTAAGAGGGCACGCCCCCCAAAAAACTAAAAACTATGCATAATTCAATTATTGAAATGAAAGAGGGATGAGTTTATACTTACTTGGTCTGAGTAGAAGTTCATTTCGTCCTCTGAAGCTCCTGGAATCAAATCTTTTAGAAAAGGGGTCCTTTTTTCCTTTTGGTTAATTTTCAAATTGCCATGGTGAAAATGAGTTGTCAGCTTCTATTTATAGACTCTTTGGCCATTTTTGCCACTATTTTGATCCCTTTTATCATTTTTTCTATCTTGAAAATAATTTAATTCGGTTCTTGATTTTCTTATTGGATGTCATGATGCACTTTGCCTTTTGGTTTGGTAACGTTTTTTGGAGATGGGTCACTTTTAAGGGTCCTTTGACAAAAGTCGTTTTTCCAACTTTTTGCATATAAGTTAGGATTCCACCTCCACTTTCTACATCTCATTGTCTTTTCCGCTTTGCTATAGGATCGATACCACCTAAGTGTGACACTAAACCATCTTTGTTGTTTTAGAAGTGTCGTTATTAGGTGGTAGAGATTACATTTACATGGATGCCCTAGATAGATCCTTGTTGTATTTTGGTATCCATGCCGTCCCTAATGATTTTAGGATCGAGAGCTCTTTTTAGTCCTGTCATGATTACGAGATTGAGCCTCATTCATCTGATGCATCATCACTCTTGGCATCACCCTCGAGACTCCCAAAAATGAGCATGCTTTGTTGTATTTCAAGATCGCTTTGAAATCCGAAAGCAACATCCGACGAGACTATATTTATGCTTTTCAATCTTGTCTGGATTAACTGAGAAAAGTAACCTCTTGGATTCTTATTTAATCCCTTTTCAGACTCTCTAAACATGAAAATATTGCCAAGAGATTTTGTTTTCCTTCACGCTCGCCAAACTAAAACTTTAAGGCACGTCTGTCTGGCGATAGTTTACCCCTTTTTCGGTCTGGACGGTCAATTTTACGAACAAAGGTATACTCTAGGAGCTTCAGTTCGCTAGAAGAGTATTCTCAGGTATAAGTTTAACCCTTTTTCGAGCCCAAGGGAGTAAACTTACGAAAAAGGAACCCCCACAGAATCCATAGTTAAGCTCTTTTCAAACTCCCTAAAATTCAAAAGAGCATCGAGTGACCTTGTTCCTTCACACTCGTTAAATTGATCGAGAAGAACATCTACTGGCATGAGTTTACCCCTTTTTCTGGCCTGTAGATTATGGAGGAAAAAGGTATACCTCGGGAGATTCATCTCACTGGGAGAGTTCTCCTCAGTAGATTTTATACTTTTTCGGGATAAGGAGACTAAATCTAGAAAAAGGCTGTGAGTCCATAGTTAAGCTCTTTTCAGACTCCTTAAAATTGAAAATATTGTCGAGTGATATTGTCTTTGTCATACTCATTAAAATGGTTTTGAATAGACGTCTTTTCGGTGCTATTTTACCCCTTTTTCAAACCGACGAGACTATTTTCTAAAAAGGTACCCCAATGGAGTCTTGTTTTAATTTTTTTTAGACTCTCTAAACATGAAAAAACTACCAAGCTTACCTTCTTTGGGCTCGTTTAAAATTAAATTGAAGGGGGTTTCATTGTGTCTTGCTAATTGTATTTGCATCTCTGCTTCTTTGGCCTAATGCTGGCTCCATGTTTCTCTCAACTGAACCTTTGAAGCATGCCTTATACGCAAGCCTTTTATCACTTTGCCTTTGCAACCTGATACCTTGACCCATGGTGGAATTTTCCCCGAGTGTCCTTTTCCTGCACATGTCTCCTTGCTATGAGAATTAGTGTGTTCCTTGCACCTGGAAATAGTATTCTTGCGACACTAGTTCCTTCGTTATAACATAGCATTATTTTATTCTTTTTCAAGCTCTTTAAAAAATTGAAAAAGAAAAAAAAATAAAAAAACCCAAAAAGAGGGGTCAGGAAATATTTATTCTTTTTTGGCAGCACAATGAGTCGCCCTTGGAAAAAACAAATCCTTCTGTTTGTTTGCTAAGCATTGGGATCTAATATGACCTTAGGAAGCTGTTCTCTCTACATAGAGCTGTGTCCTCCTCCGTTTGGTTACTCTTCCAAACACATGGAGAGTTTGTGTTGCCTCCTGCATCATGAACTTATGTCAATGTCATGCTGCCTGAGTTTGATCATCTTTTGTGCTCTTGTACAAGGGAAGTTTCACTCAACCTAAGTCAGCCTTTCTACAATTTGTCTCTTAACCTCATGCCCGACCATCCCAAAAAGTCCAATCAAGTCCTTGTTCAAAATCAATGAAGTTCTCTGCCTGATCATCGAGATCCTCTTGTCTTTTCCCGATGAGCCATCGAAGACCTCTGGGTAGTTAAGTCATACACTCACATTGCACTCCTACCTGAGTATTAAATATCTTGAAGTTGTTTCTCGAGCTTTGAAGACCTCATCTCCAGCCATCAGGCGTTAATTGGCTTCTTGAAGATGGATACTATACTTGTATATCTTTGATTTTGAGATGCAAATTTGTTGTGTATTACTCACGACTACACTTTATATAGCTATATGACATGGATTTGTAGTGAATTTGATTGGAAACCATGATTTATTTCATCCCGAGCATGGGTATTCCCTCCTTAGAGAGACAATTGTTATTTTTACAGATGGCACCTCCTGAACTCTGGTCCCGGGATCCCTCATTTCGTACATTGGTGAAGATTTTGTAATATATTTTGGACATCAGATGCTCTTCTGACCTCACACATTAGGGGGCATTTTTTATAACCCTAAATTTCTCTACACATGCATACCTGGACTTTGGCCCTCTTAATTACATTTTTTTCCAAGCCATCATTGCGTTTCTCTTCTTAAAAACTCATTTTTTGAAGATGTAAGTGCTCTGCACCAATACTTCCCATGTACATACACTTGTTGCACCACTACAACCCGCGTACGTATGCTTTCTGCACCACTACAACCCGCGTATACTTGCAAAAGTTTCAAGGAATTCATTGAGATTATGGGCTATTGGGTAGTTTCCCAACTAATCCACTGCCTATAGCCCGTCACCCAACCGAATAACCATCGTTTTTTCATATAAAAGGAGGTGTTGGGGTGTCATTCCACATCTAGACATAAGAACAGTGAAATTCTTCCTGTTTCACATCCCCTCCTTGGCCCAAGCACTTGCACCCCTTTTGTGAGAATCGCCTCCGAATTCCCTAATTTTCCTTCCTTCCTCCATCATAAACCCATCATACTTCTGAAGAAGAAGGTTGAGAGTAGAATCCATACAGAGGTTCACTTGGAGCTTGGTGAAGAGGATCCCAAACTAGGTTCGTGGAGCATTAGCCAACTTTGGTTGTAAGTGATCATTGTATTATCAATAAAAAAAGTACTTTTCCTATCCCAAATCATGATGTGTTGAATGTTTCCATTTGATTTATGTTTTATTCTAACATATAACCCTTGATTTATATATGAATTGCATGCTTGTAGTTTTTTGTTTATATGTCTTCGAATGCAGGCTAGCCTTGGGAGGATGTTTGCAGTTAGCGAAGCTATCAAGCGCGAGAGGATCATCACCAAACGTGGAGTAGAGGTACAATTACTCAATCCTTCTCATTTTTCTTTTCTTGTATGAGTCTGGGATATGTTTGGGGTAGTTAGAGAAGTAGGATACTTTTAAATGATTATTAATATGTGTTGTCCCTTGAGAAAGTTTTGAGGAATACTTGGTCATATTTGACCGTTTTTGGTACTCCGACATCCAGTTGGAGAAGGAGCGCATGGCGAAGAGGAGATCACGGGATCTCCACCGCTTTTTAGGGATTTTTGGGCTTTTTGGGCTTTTTGGAAATATTGTAATGGGAAAAGGATATCGACCCTTATTTAGGACTTTTGTATGTATAAATAGAAGGGTAGGCAATGTAAGAAAGGAGATGCATGTGTCAGGTATGTGATGTAAAGTGAATGGATTAGTGCATAAAGTATATCTATGTGATCAGACCTCTGTGTGACTGTAAGAGCTCTGTGCCTACTATAAGTATTGTAAGTGATGAGTGCATGGGTCAGGGAAGGACTTAGTGCTTGGATCTACCCGGGGAAAGAGGATCTAGCGAGCTGTGCAGATCTCTTGTCCTAGGCGGGGTAAGATCTTGAAGGCTTTGTGCTGTAACTTAGTTTACATAAGATAATAACAGAAGAAGACTTTGTGGACGTAGCCTCAGGGTGGGGGTGAACCACAGTAACTCTGTGTATTGTGCTGATGTGTTTGTCTCTCTCTTTCTAAGTGCTTTGATATGTTTAGATAGATCTATTGATGCTTTGTGCTTATGAGATATGAATGGATGTTAGATATGATATATAAGATGCTAAGTGATTAATCTATTAGGTATAACCTGTTTATCGTTGCTAAGTGATAGATCTGAGTAATTACTGTGGTGCTCTGTGCTTTCTGCGAAGTGTATTAATGAATGTATGTTAAGGAATAACTGATGCTAAGTGCGTTGTAAGCAAGATAATCACAAATATGTATCCCAGTTAAGGTTGCAGACACCTGAGTCTTGCAACCACCCCTACCTCTACCTCGGGTGAGACTACATTTGCTTCGCAGGTGTTGCCGAAAGGGCCGGTAGCTAGGGTTTGTTTCATTCGCTCTTGAGTGTTAAACCCTGGGTTTGCCCCTGTTCCAACAAATTGTTTCATTGCCGAGACCAGAACTGTGATTGCTGGGAATAAAGGAAGAAAAATCTTTGTGCGAACTAAGCTCTGTGCGTAGATATGTTTCCCTAGTGCGAGTATTCTACTTGACCTACAAAGCTTTGTGTTGAGAAAAAGAGGCCAGATTTGCAAAAAAGGAGGTCAGATCTGAAGGGAAAAAGGTCAGATTTGTAGAAAAAGAGGTCAGATATGAAGGGAAAAGGTTAGATCTGCAGAAAAGGAGGCCAGATCTGAAGGGAAAAGGTCAGATCTACAGAAAAAAGGTAAGATTTGTAAGCTCTGTGCTTTGATAAAGGTAAGAATAGTTAAAAGTCTTAGATCTGGAAGCTTTGTGCTATATAGAAGTAATATAAGTGGAAATTTTTGTTTCTAAAGCATGGATTTAGGTATGCTTGATAGATTTTGTCTGAGCTTGAAAACTAGGGAATTGTTAGATGAAAGAAAGTTTGATATGAATAATGATAGATATGTTATGCCTATGCATAGAAAAAATGTTTGGACTAATAGATGGATGCAGGATCCTCAAAAGAATTTGTTGTAGGCTAGCTACCATGATCCTGGTGCGCAGTATAGAAAAAGTTGGGGATCATTTAAAAGAAAAAGAGGATTGACTCTATGTTACAGTTGTAGAAAACCAGGACATCTAGCTAAGAAGTGCCCTGGTGGAAGAACGAATTGTCTCTGTTGTAAGGCTATGGACCATGAAGTACTAGATTTCCCTAGAATGATTGATAGAATTGGAAGGCTGAATATAGAGTAAGAAAAAACTAAAGGAAATCAAGAGACTTAGATTATAGAGGAACCCCAGAAAGAATCAAATATTATGTTACTGAAAATGAAAGACACCTTGAATGATCACAGAGACATCAGATTATTAGAAATCCTCAAGAAGAAAGAACAAGTCGAAGTGAGAATAGGGGACTTTGACATTGACTGTACTCTAGATGAGGAAACACTGATAAACATCATGACTAAAAGCACTTGGGAAACCCTAGGAAGACCTGCTATGGTTCTTTCACTAGGAGGAGTAAGCTTGTTTAAAGTAAAATTGGTAACCTTATGTGGATGGATTACCCAGATAGCCATGACTACCAATGGCACCTCAACAAAAGAAGATTTTGAGATTGTTAAGTTCGTGGAAATAAGTGCTCTGTTTCTAGTTTTGTTAGGCAAAACTTGGATTGCGAAAGACTAGAGTTGAAAGCAAGAAGAGGCAGACTTAGAACAAAAGAAGCAAGAGTTAAAGGCTTTCATGGCTAGAAGAATAATGCACTTAATCGAAGAATGGGAGGATAACGAAAAGCTATTTAGGTATCAAGACTTGAATGTCAAATCTGAATGAGTACAAGAACAAGAAAGTAGGGCACCTACCCCAAAGCCAATGAAGGAAGAAACACCGATCCTGAACCCTACCCCACAACGCGAAGTTACCATGCCTAAAGAAGAAAAGAATCAGAATGGAAAAATGATGACTGAGACAAATCTCACTGGAAAGAAGTTGGGGAAACTCATGAAGAAGAAAGTGAAGTTGGAAAAATTACAGAATGTCCCAGAAGGAACCTCGTAGAAGGAAAACATGCAAAATTTGAACTTTGCCAAGATATCAGAACAACGACACCCGGTACTTCGCCGTGGCGAAGAAATATAGCTGTTGATCGATATACCCATTCGACTTCCGTCCTGAATGGGCAGAAAAGCATTAAAAGACCACCACCAGACTGTTGGACCTCACCTTAATGGATAGATCAATGGTCATGGAAGCTTCATATCCATTGTAGAGATACTTACTTATTCCGTCGCGCCATGCCTGAAAGACACTTTTACCAATTGAGAACTTGAGCTTACAGAATACCCGCGTTATGAAACAGTGATTACTCTAGCTTTATTCTCTATCTGATTATGGTACCGACAATCCATTAACAACCCGGGACAGTGATCCCAAGATTACATGTCCGACGAGCTTAGCGTAGCAGAAGAATCGGTGAGAGAAGTACTTGCTAGCTTAAGGACAGAAAGAGTCATGTTGGAAAGAGGAATGTCCACCAGAGTCCAAGCCTCATTGTCGAGAGATGTGGTAGCCTCCCCATCGATTGCTCGAGCTGGAACATCTTGAGCTGGCGCAGAGTCAAGAACTAAGCATAGAGATGACGTAGCCAACGCGAAGTTAGTGCCAACCATCCTACCAGCTTACATTCCCCCTCTAAGTGGTGATATTAATAGGGACAGTGTCCCTAGAGACTCTAAATACACCCTAGTCATTGCATATCTATTGAAAGGAGTTCGCACCTACCGCACAGATCAAGAAAAGGTTACAGCGTTGAAGTTTTGCGACTTCAACCTGGGAGACCGTAAAGCCTATAGCATGCTCGCACCATCTAAGTAATTAAAAAGGACTAAGGGCCAGAATTTGAAGATCATCGCCCATCAATGGATGATGAAACTTGAGCAGTCTACTCTGCTCAATGTTATGAAAATACCGCACTTCGACAGACATCAGGAGGTGACTTCTTGTGTGAAATTGCTTCTAGAAAGTTACCACAAAGGATACATGTGGTTAAATAGTCGCATAAATATTGATCTAGCGCTGATCAACACGATTATTGGGCTTAGCATGCAAAGCCCTAATCCCCATGAGTAATATCCTGGAAAGACCGCGAACCACGCTCTTTCACAAAAGATTAAAGAGGCTTATGGAAATGTTGAAAAAGGCGCGCAAGGTTACAAGGTAGCCTCTATCGAGAGTGGCATAGTGCGCCTCGCATGTCAGTTGATAGTAGGGAAGCTGGTACATAAGAATAGACCTACACAAGTATCAGGCTTCATAGTGGACCTCACAGGAAAATGTGCAGAGGGACTACAAATGAATTGGGCAAAATACTTGGTCAATCAGCTAGAAATTGATTGTAGAGAAGCCCAGGACCAGGGGCATGAATTCCACTTTAGCTGGCTGCTAATATTGATCACCTTTGTTGCATGGGAGCTACCGGAAGGTGCAAACTTCCCAGACCACGACCCATTTGAACCATTAGCTATGAAGTTCAATACCTTATGGTACTCGACGGACATGAGAAAGCAATGGCAATCAAATGGAATTTTTCACAGATACTATAACCAACTGAAAGCAACCATAGGGTGTGAACCTCACATAACCTTGAACACTTTACAAAGGTTCCAACCTCTAATAAAGTTCAGCGTAGACCGCCACTTTATATACCTAATTCCACGCATTGATGAACACCAGGAACAACTTCAGTCCTATTATAAGCTGACCGAAGAAGACCTAGAAGAAATCACTAGGGAATGGTTGACAGACCTCCTTCTTCCAGTAGATCCAGTAGACATTTCAGACATTGACAGCCCAAGAGCTGCGCAGGACACACTTGGGCCCAGTAAGATGAAGAAGACAAAGAAGACAAAGGAAACAAAGAAGCGTGAAGAGGTTCAGGATGTAGATAGCTAATCTGTAAAGACAACTTCCATCACACCCAATCAAGAAGGTAACAACTAAGACCTAGAGGAAGTCGAACAACAACCAAAGGATGAAGTCAAAGTTCCAAACAAGAGAAAAGGGTCACCTTTGAAGTTTTCCTCTAAGAAGAAAGAAAAAGTGACCATGACCAAGATGAAGGCCATGCTCACCCCCGATGACTTCAACTTTCTCCTCACAACTTTGAATGAAGCCATAGAAGAAATTACAAAAAAGCAGGAGGCCAAGAAACAAACTATGTACGACAGAATTGAAGCCGAGCTCCAAGGAGTGTAGTGAGCACTTTATTCTAACTGCACAGTCTCCACTGCACCCATCCCAGAAGGAGCAACCGAAGTAGGAGATGAATCAATTCAACTCCGCAGGATTGCCGATATAGTCAAAGTATGCCTCTAGAAAGAAGAAGAAGTAACTGTGTAGGCCACCCAGGCCCTAAAGAAAGCACGGGAGGAAATCATAGAGGAACGACGAGCTACACAACAAGAGAAGGAGGCCATCCAAGAGAAATTTGATAAAGACAGAGCAAAAATCCAAAAGGAGAAGGAGCATCTTCTCGTGAAGCATATCAGGATCGAAGAAGCTGTCAACAGAGAATTTTTCTCTGTGAACAGCTTAAAACAAAAGGCCGAAGAACCCTTAGACCGTCAAGTGATGAAGCTTGCTGAAGTTATTCAACAACTGCAACAAAGATTCATGGACTTAGAGCTTCATATCATCCCAAGTACCCCACAAGAAGAGGGCGACCAACGAGAAATAACTGACCGAGGTACAATAGAAAGGATTAAAGAACTCACTGAAGAATGCAAACAACTAAGTACCAGAAGTGCGCAGATACATGAGAACCTGACCGAGAACCCATAATTGCATAAATTGGAGTCGCAGCTCCAGGAGGTGAAGCAACATGCAGATAGACTTCAGATGCAGTTGAAGGCCCTACCAACCATAGAGAAAATGAAGCGATCCCATGAGCAATGCATCGCACAACAAAAGATCCACATGATCCAGAGCAAGGTCATGGAAGTGACACAGCAACTTCAACCTTTGCAGGATAAGGCATGGCAACTATTTTTAGAGATTGAGAACCAAGGGACAGAGCTACAATAGGTCATAATTATAGTAGAGCAATGCCTAGAAGGACCAATCAGGAACACACTCATCCAGGAGTTCACCGAGCAGGAGGAAATCACAAAGCAACAGGTCAAAGTGGCTCGAGCCAAACTTGAGGTGCTTGAAGAAGAATTGGCCAGACTTGAGTGACTCGGGACGAGTCACAAGTGAGTGTTGGGGGCCTATTGGCCCTTGAACAAGTTTTGAGGAATACTTGGTCATATTTGACCATTTTTGGTACTCTGACATCCAGTCGGAGAAGGAGTGCATGACGAAGAGGAGATCACGGGATCTCTGCCCCTTTTTAGGGATTTTTGGGCTTTTTGGGAATATTGTAATGGGAAAGGGATATCGGCCCTTACTTAGGCCTTTTGTATGTATAAATAGAAGGGTAGGCAATGTGAGAAAGGAGATGCATGTGCCAACTATGTGATGTAAAGTGAATGGATTATTGCATAAAGTAGGTCTATGTGATCAGACGTCTGTGTGACTGTAAGAGCTTTGTGCCTACTGTAAGTATTGTAAGTGTTGAGTGCATGGGTTAGGGAAGGACTTAGTGCTTGGATCTACTCGGGGAAAGAGGATATAGTGAGCTGCATAGATATCTTGTCCTAGGCGGGGTAGGATCTTGAAGGCTTTGTGTTGTAACTTGGTTTACAGAAGATAATAACAAAAGAAGACTTTGTGGATGTAGCCCCAGGGCGGGGTGGAACCACGGTAACTTTGTGTATTGTGCTAATGTGTTTGTCTCTCTCTTTCTAAGTGATTTGATATGTTTATATAGATCTATTGATTCTTTGTTCTTATGAGATATGAATGCATGCTATATATGATATATAAGATGCTAAGTGATTAATCTATTAGGTATAACTTGTTTATTGTTGCTAAGTGCTAGATCTGAGTAATTACTATGGTGCTCTGTTCTTTTTGCAAAGTATGTTAATGAATGTATGTTAAGGAATAAATGATGCTAAGTGCACTGTAAGAAAGATAATCACAGATCTGTATCCCAACTAAGGTTGCAGACACCTGAGTCTTGCAACCACCCCTGCCTCTACCTCGGGTGAGACTACATCTGCTTCGTAGGTGTTGCCGAAAGGGCCAGTAGCTAGGGTTTTGTTGGTGAGTTCTTAAGCGTTGAAACTTGGGTCTACCCCTATGCCAACAATATGCCTACATTGTAAACCCTGGTGTAGCCATAGGGGGGTTTTCCCGCTAGCACATTCGAGTTTGATAGCGCCTATGCGGGAACCTGCTGCCATAAAATTGGCTAAATACGAAAACAAACGACAATCGGTCAGACTCATGATGTGAAGATGTAGATGGATATATAATTTCTCACTTTTCCACCCCAGGAACTCGCGAGCATAGATATGCGATGAAGTATAGAACCATAAACAAATAATAGAGGGAAAGAAGAAAAGGGAAAAATAGGTAAGTATACAAGAGGAAAAAGAAAGGGAGAAAGGAACTTTATGCGTCACACAAAAACACTTAGTCTGATAATTGTCAAGCGATAGAAATACATCAACTATGGGAAAAACATTCTCAGCCATGAAATATAGCTGGAGCTCAATAGAACCTGGTTCAAGATAAAGGAGATGTTGTTTATATCTATCTCAACAAGCAATAGATAAAATATATGACTTGGTATTCTTATATGCAAGTAGTCAGATAGAGTAATCGTAGGTAGAGTGAGGCTTGGGAGTTCGAGGAGTCTGGGGTTGAATTGTATATCACCGAAGTTTTGGGTGCAAGATGTATACCTTGAACACGAGGCATGAGATTTTGATAGCACCTACGCAGGAACCCGCAGCCATAAAATTGGCTAAGTATGGAAACTAACAATGGTTGGTTAGACTTGTGATGTGAAGATATAGATGGATATAGAATTTATCACTCTGCCACCCCGGTAACTCGCGAGATAGATATGCGACTAAGTATAGAACCAAAAATGGATAATAGAGGGGAAGAAGAAAAGGGAAAAATGAGTAAGTATAGAAGAGGAAAAAGAAAGGGAGAAAATAACTTTATGTCTCACACAACAACACTTAGTCTGATAATTATCAAGTGATAGAAACACATCAACTATGGGAAAAACATTCTCAGCCATGAAATATAGCTTGAGCTCAACAAACCCTAGTTCAAGTTAAAATATGTTTTGTTTATATCTATTTCAACAAGAAATAGACAAAATATATGACTTGGCATTCTTAGATGCAAGCATATTCTAAAATATCACAATCTACAATATATGCAAACATTGGATAATAGATGCAGATCAAAGTTTTGTAACCATACCTCTTAGTCTCTGGACCTTATACTATGATGGAGGTTTCACTTCTACTTGTCGATAATACTTGTGAACTAAAAAACATGTGGTGTAAACACATAAACATATTTACCATGGCATAGTAGAATAAATAACTACGGATATTTGTTTCGTAAACATAACAAGAGCGTAATCTATGAATCCTTACCTTCGACATTGTCGTTGTGTTGATGTTTGTGATGGTTGACTGCTCATGCCCAGGTCACTTCTGAAACAATGGCCATGAACATGTGTATATTGTTCATACTCGATATGGATGTGCATTAGGCATACACACTATATTTTCTGTAGCACCACTGTAGCCATACCTTTTGGAAGATTGTGCTCAATCTTTCTTAGTTGTGGCACATAAGGCTCCATCCTCGTGTTCAATTAGT
>ML777241.1:1215140-1241596 GCA_009831015.1 Picea engelmannii | reverse complement strand
ATCCACAAAACACATAAGCATCTCTAAACAATGTTAGTATCAAAGAAAGGAAAAATATTATTGTCTCAATTTGAAGACTTGCACCTCAAAAGTAAATTCTAAACTATCAAAATTTTAGATAAAAATAATACTTCATAAACCACTTCTATTTCACAATTGTTATCTATGTAAATTTATTCACAACAAACACATCCTATATACACAATATTCCCTAACTTTACCTCCTTAAATATTACCCTAAAAAGTAAACCATATTTTATCATATTTTACATAGAAAGTTGTAGTTATTGCTTTTGTTTATAGTTCACCTAAACTCATTCAATACCTCCCACACATCTAATATCCTCATGCAACATTGGCATTTGTTCTTGCCTTTAGAATATCAATGTCAGGTTCTCCTGACTACTTGAAGTATGGAATGGGGTATAGTAGGAGGGGGACTTGAACTTCAACCCTATCCACTAGGATATGTTCACCCTAAGACCTTCAATATATGAATCAACTCTATGGAGAATTGTCTTGTGTCCTAGTAGTGAATGTGTCTCTTTTTACCATAGCTTCTATGTTAGTGTTTGTCACCTCGAATCTATATTCCTCAGTACCTCATTTATGGAGGTGTTGATGAGTTTTTTGCAACCTCCAAGTGTCTTCTCTCCAGAATTGGGTAGGCATATGGATCTACTGTTAGGTGAATATGATTTTTCCATACCTTACTTGGTATGGCCCCTTCTACTCTTATCTTCAATTCTACTATAATCTCTTTAGGCTCATGTTATTTTGTAGTTGTGAATCTCATAGTTTCATTCTGGAACCCATACTTAAATGCTCATATTTATACACCCCCAACATAGGGGTTTGGTGACCTCAATATTTGTTGCAACGCCTAGTTGTGTAGGTAAGGTTTGCAAATGAGATTTCTCCTTTTAGGGGTGATATCAAAATACAATTCACAAAATTTCCAAGGGTTTTGGAAATTAGTCTTCATAAGAGATATGTATCATTCAATGTTAAATTTGTACCATTGCTCTTTTAAGTATAAAGCATAGATCCTAGTAAGTGGTCTATGTGACAACATTTTGTAAGCTTGTTCAATAATCTTATCTTATACATATGTTAATCTTGCAATTTCCTAACCCTTTTTTGTAGTTTCTTGCATTTGTTTTACCAGGTCAATTTTTATCTTGGTATTTTCATTACCGAGGACTTCTAAATTTTCATTAAAACTATTGAGGTTAAAGAAAATTTCTCTTCCAACTAAGTGATTACTTGGTTATGCTCAATGACAAAAACGAAGTTATCACCTTTTGATTCTTCTTATTGCTTCCATTTCTACTTCAACTTGAGCAATCAACAATTGTCTCATAAAAAAATTAACTGAATTTGTGGCCACAATGTGTGTTAGAATCCTCTTTTGCAGCCTATTCGAACCATATCTCCTTATCCTCTTCAGAATATGCTCAATAACATAGCTACTCTCTTCATGTATCACAAGTGTCTTTTCGTCAACAAGGTTGTTGATTTCTTCTTTTCCTTTATCAATTGGAACCCCTAACAGGGTGGCAGGATCTTCTTGCTATGGGGAATCTATAATATCAAATGGCTCCTTAGCTTGGGCTAAGGTATTTTCCTTTGCAACCCTAGAAATATTTGATTCTAGTTCCTAATATATTGAGGATATATCCTCCTACTCGTTCTTCACACTCTACTACTTCTTATGCAATAGTTGATATAGGCTCTGTAGCATCCATGGATTCTTTAGCTACTAGTGTTGGCACATGTTCTAAAGCATGTGATGAGTCTTCAATGCATGGTTTTTATGCTACATTTTCTTTATGATGGATAATGAACATGTCCCGTGTGACATATGGTTGTATTCTTCATAATTCATAGAAAACAAATAGCTTAATCAACCCATGGTGTGCTACAACTACTTATGTTCTCGATTGGACTTATATATCCATCCTTTGGAGCAACTTCATTAAGTAATATGGAATGCCAATGATCCTCCAATGTCTCTAATGTTCCACGATCTTAAAATGTTGTGCCAACCTAAAAACCTTGAATTACGATAGCATTTTGTGCAACTGTTGAGCAAACTCTATAGTAATTGCATTGATGTATCCAATGAGTATGTCAAATAATGTCATCCATATTGTTTAAATCCATATTGTTGTGCAACTATTGAGAAATCTCTGTAGTAATATATGCTACATGTTAGGATTACTTTGTATTAAATCCATATATATAGGCTCTCGTATGTTCAATGTTCCTCCTGTGATTTTTTGTGAACTCCACAATTGATTTTCACTTCTGCAATAACCCACACTTTGTGAAATCTATTGCCTATTTATTAACACTTTCCTTGCTACTGCATTTGGCCAACATTGCCGATATCGATAGTGATATTATAGGTTGATGATTCACACTCATTTCTCATTCGTGGAAAATATGTTTTAGATTTGTTACTATGGTGGAGGGTTGGTGAATCTTCTGCATCCATAACTGCTCATTATTAGTTATAATTATTCACACATTGTTTATGGAGTGATCAACAATTAATTCAAGTAATAGAGAATCAATACATATAATTAATAATTTATTAGATTGATGAAGGCATTAAAGCTATTATTTATGTTTTTCACCCAAAAGTAACTGTCTTCATTTCTAATTGTAGTCGTTTCCTTCAAAATTGGTGGCATAGGTCGGCCTGTTAGTTGATGAATTGATATAGGGTTCATACCATCAGTATCAGTCACTCCATATCCATATTTATAAAACAATTGAATCCCTGTTGCAATAAGGATTTCCTTAATAGAAGGCCTTTCCATACAATCTACCTTTTTAGTCAATTTCAGCTCCCAAAACAAAATTAGTAATCTCATCAACATCTACGCTTGAAAATGACTTCAAGAAAAAATTTGCAACATCTACGCTTGAAAATGACTTCAAGAAAAAAATTGGTGTTCTCAATTTAATCACGATCCTTTAATTGATTTAAAAATTGCAATTGCCCGAGAATTTTTGAATTCCCTCGGTGGGTTGCTAATTTTACAGGTTTTAAAATTGAAATTGTATGAGATGACTCCCTTGGCATTATTTTTTTCACTTCTTTAGACTAGCACTTGCGCGTTGTTTGACATTCTGATAATTGTTGTTCAACTATGATTTGGCACTCTTGGATGACGTTTCTCCTCAATGACGCCCTGTAATGAACCAACCATTCCTCTTGACAAATTGGATTTGAGTGTGTGACATAATATTTGTGAAACCATAAAAATTTGTCCTTCCCTTCCAGCGTCCTATTGCAACAACAAGTTTCTTACTGGAAAACACTTTTAATGTGCAACAATTGTCCACATTTTCTTCATCTTTTAACATGATGATACAACACCCAGGTACTAAATTTGATGGTACTTTTCAAAATTCAAGATCTTAAAGGCTGAAAAATACACTGTCTGAGATGACAACAACAATTTGAAATATTCTTTGATGTTTTTAACTTCTTCCTGCCAAAACCGAAGTGAAAGAAACCAATGCCATTCGAGGAGACCACATACAGTTGGAGTTTCTGAATATGATTGAACTTCCAATTGAAATTTGTGTGCGAGAGCCAAGCAATTTTGTGTGTAACTGAGCAATTCATGGGATATTTTGTGTGTTGTTGAGCAACATACCCCGAGTTGCTACTATTTGATTCATTGCATTCCGCACCATCGCCATAATCCCACCGAAAACACCATTTCCTTTGTTGGGCAGTGGAAGAAAAACATAGCATATAAGAGAGAATAAAATAAGCAAGATGAAACACACATTAAACCAAGCACATCATTCATACACTTGACACAGTGATTTATGTGGAAACCCAAATCGGGAAAAAACCATGGGCAATGATTATCGGTCTTCTTCTTATTCAAGGGAGAACTACAATATCCTTCTTATACATACAATCATCCTCTCCTCACACACTCATTGCTCTGCTTTATTCCTATGTGAACCTGTGTGAATGGCATATTTTTTATAAAAAAAAACACAACATTGGTCGCTCTAGCGACTAACATGTTCATCGCTTGCATTGCCATTTGGTCGCAAACACCAACATTGGTCTCTCTAGCGACTAACATGTTAGTCACTTGTATAGCCATTTGGTCGTAAACTAGGTCACTTGGTTGCTCTAGCGACTAACTGATCCTCCTTTGTTTGACCTTTTTACCTTCAGGTTTTGTCGCTCTAGCGACTAATATTCGTCGTTCTACTGACTCAGAGTGGTTTATTGACTAAGTTTTCCAGGGTTGTCTTGGTCACTCTTGCGACTAATATTAGTTGTTCGACCGACTAATATTCGTCGGTAGCCGAACTTTCCCCTATTGTGAATAGGCTTATTTTCCCGGTCGCTAGACCAGCGAAGATCCATGTGTGGCTGCTAGACCGATGAATGGATTCCGATTAAAAAAAAAACATCTTGGTCGCAAAAACGACCCTATGCCGACGAAACTTCGTCTCTACTTCATCGCAAAAATGTTCAAATTTAATAGTGTCAGAACCATTGAAGATTGCAACTTGCACCTGATGACTCCACAATCGAAGACTCCACTGGGGAGGACCCTGTTGATAGAAAGATGTCCATGCCGAAGGGAAAGGCCAGGTATCAGTTTTTTAGCTTATTTCATGAAATCATGTCTTTCTTTATCAAATCATTTCTCTCTTTCTCTTTAAATATAAAGAGGATTATCCTCTTATTTGTCTATGCAGATGATAATAGGCCTTCTTTTATTTATCCATCTTTGGAAGAATAAGACATTCCCTCTTCTTGTGTTTTAGATGTTGATCCTTTGTCTTCACCTCAAACTATTCATAAAAATGATATTTGTATTGGTTTTCCTCTCAAAGTTGATCACCCTCGTAGCCTTTAGGGGGTTGAAAATGATTCAAAGCCTTCTCAGATCTCATTGCCTTCTGTTATTACCGTCGACCCTATCCATCTTCTTGTTAAACCTCATATTCAACCCACCTATTTTCTAGCTAAGATTAGAGACAAGAAGTTTAAACCTTTAAGGCTGCCACTTGAACTTCATCCTTATCCTCTGTATTCCTTTGAGTATCTTCCTCAGTTTTCTGGAGAAGACTATGTTACAGCCAAGAGGCACTTGGGGGCCTTTGAGAACTTTGTTGACTAGTTTGAGATTGTTCATGACGATGTTATCATGAGGTTTTTCTCACACTCTTTGTCTGGAGATGTTGTTGTGTGGTTTAGATGTCTGGAAGATGGTTCTATTGGCTCCTGGACCGAGCTATGCCATGCATTTTTAAAGTGTTGGGGTGATAACAAGTCCCTTGATCAGTACTGGTTTGAGTTTAATTCCTTGAGAAGAGGGGAAGAGGAAGCCTTGGTTGTCTTCAACAGGAGGTTTTACAATGTTTATCATAGTATGTATGTGGAGATCAGACCCACATAGACTGCTTCCATGGTGTACTATGTCATGGCTCAACATATAGATCTTGTCCTTCTCTGAGAGAAAGGAAATCTTCATCCTTAAGACATGTGTTTGAAGATGCTGAAGAAGTCGAAGAGAAAATCAGGGCTAGCAGGGGGGTTCATATGCAAAAATTTCTTGAAGAATTGCATGTGCATAAGAAAGAAGGCTGTCAGTATGTTTTAGATTCCTAGCAAGATGACAGTGAGTATAATTCAGATATGGAACAACAATGAGGAAGTGGGTGTGATTCAAATTTGGAATCAGATCCTTCAATAGTTGCATATTTTTCTATGGGAAGGAATGCATATCAATCTTATGTTCAGTTTTCAGAACATTTTGAGAACGAAGTAGTGGTTGATTGCATAGATAACTATATGTTCTTGGCTTATCATAGTTGTGATGCTTTAAATCTTGTTGTACCATTATCTTATGATCATTCTTATGAAGGAGAGACTGCAATTGTTGGTGATCAAGAGTTGGTTTTGAAAGAACAAGGAAGTCATTTATTTGCAAGCAGAGAGACATTTACAAAGGATCAACCTGGTCCTCTAAAGAAGACAAATTTATGTCACGTTATTCATGATCTTGTGGCCATATACATGGATTTGTATGTTTCATATTTTTGAAATTTTCAAATGGAATTATTTCATCAATACTCACAGGTGAGTATGGTTTCATGAAATATTTCCAAGACCAAACTATAGAGAATTTTCCTTTATTCATTAAGGAAAAACATTGGGTGGAAATCAGCCATCCTGGACCCGCAAGAGACACAAAGTAGCATGTAAAGGAGGAGCTAAGTGGGTAGTTTTTCTCCTGTCCAAAACCTGTAAACGAGCAAATATCACATGGTATTAGCCAACCTGCATCAATTCTCCACCCACCTGTACACTCTAAGAAAATCAAACAATGGGTGAGCCACAATGAAGTACATGAATTAATTTCTTTCCAGTTGAGCTCCCCTAATTATAAATTTTGTGACCCTATGGGGCTATATATGGAGTTGTGTTTTCCAAAAGCATTGGAGCCTGCAAAATTATTTACCTTATCTTCATTTGGGGGTATGGTCAGTGTTCCAAGTCATGCTCTCATTCTACTGTCATACCTCCCTAGAATTTTATGTATCATCTGCAATGAAGTGAAGAAGAGTTATATTACCAGACAATCTGGGTGGCTATGGTGGAAGTTTTCTTTCACCTAGCGCGTTGTAAAATTCAGTTAGCCTAGGATTGTACATAAATAAGCTCTTTCTGGAGCATGTGTGTTTGTTTTCCTTTTTATAAGTAGAATAGTGTACATGTCGGCCTTCAGTGATTTTTTTTTATAAGTGACTCCATAACCCAATAGCTAATGCACTGGAACTACTTGTTCTTGGAAGCTCACAGGGAGCATGCCATCCCTTGTGGAGCCAAATTTTATCACACAAAATTGTCAGAGTCCTGTGGTGTTTTGGTTTCTACCTAAGTCTGTGTTTTTCCTTCTCTCTCTCCTTTCGCAGACCAATTCTTAAGTTTTTTTCCCTTCAGCTTGTAAAATCATTTTCGTTTTCCCCCCTCTATGTTTAAAGTGCCTCGGTCTCCCTATTTTCCCAACCCCTATCCAGTCGTCCAAGTATTTATTTACACAAGCCGCAGTCGCAGGCTCAAAGCGCGACACTTAGAGTGGTCCGTTCTGGGCCCGAATCAAGATAAGGCAGGTTCAACTTTCAACGGCAGGAATTCCATGTGGAGTTTAGATTAGCGGCTCGCGGGCATTTGAAACCTTAAAATTTGTGCGAAGTATAACGACAGAGAAAAAGGCCTGAAGAGAGCATGAGCCATTGATTTTTAAAGGGAATATCTGATCCATTGACTTGGAGGGGGAAGATTTGAGCCGCTGGTCATGAAGCCTCATCTAAGATCATGATATCGATGACCACAATCCATTGTGGGAACGCAACATGCTCGGGTGATAATTTTCTTGAGCGGTCCTGCAATTGAAACCATGGTAAGTCAAGAGTGATACGTGGCAAAGGGGGATGGATTGCGGGCCCAAAATCGGTTTAAATCCAAACCACCTATGAGCGGCCCCACAGTCACGTGATCATATAACATCCTATCCAAGAGCAATGCGTGCCCATCCCCTGGGCATATGCTATCATATTGCCACTTCCAAAGCTCACATTGGTCACAGACAAAGACCATTCATGGCCTTGAGGCGTCAAGATGGACTTGCAAAAGTCATTGGCACCATCTGAGAACAGTTATGGGTGTCAGGCCTAGTCCTAATCCCAATGAAGACAGTTATTGAATATTGTGGGTAGCAGTTGAGACCTCGCCTCATCCCATAAATGTAAAACATTGTGGAGAGAAATCATGAAGGCACACTTACGATCCAAAGCTTCTTTATGGGAAAGTTTTCCTGTAAAACACATAACTGTGCCTGGTTCGCATCTAACATAATGAGGTTTGCACAACCTGGCAGAGTAGGAATTGACTGAAGGATTTGAAGGCAGTGATCTGATCACATTCCTGGTGGTTGCAACATTTTAGTATATATAGGCAGTTTTGATGTTTTGTTAAGGTGGAATGGTGAAGCTAGGCTCCCTGCTATTGTAATATTTTTATGAAGAACATTGGTTCTCTGGTTATGTATTTGTTTTTGAGACATATTGGTTAATCTAAGTCATCTTTCTTGCTCCATCTTATTTGCCTATGATACTGAGAGAATTCATGAATGACTGATTAACATGAATTGTTGTAATTGTATTATGATGAATGTTTGATTATAATGTTGTTATAATTTCTTTCAGTTTCCTTGAAATTTGAATCCAAGAGGATCTTGTGTTTGAGTTTTTCCTCCTTAGGCTGCTTGAAGACCTGATGTCCATAGAAAAAATCTACACTCTCCTCACCAAAGTATTCCCTCTATTCACCCTTACTCCAACTTACTGACTGAAGTTGATTCCAGAACTCAAATGCTTGTGCATGCTGGTCCAAATTTCTAAGTTAGAACGTTATTATCATTGAGTCTGTGCCCATTTGACCTCTTTAAAACCAACCGGTGACATATAAATTGATGGGTATTGGGCTTACCTTAAATGCAATCTGAAGGTGACTTCTAGTGCTAACAGAGTGAAGCTCTAAAGGTTTCACGAGTTATTCATCAAGATCCGTCTATGAGGGAGCTAGATCGTTCCAGATCGTTGGATCTAGGAAAAGTACACGAGCATTAAGTCTCTGTGTGCACACATGAGTGAGGATTCGTCGAAGTTCCTAAGAGGCTAGGGACCGTCCATTATCCAGAGGGATAGGTGGCGTAAGATCTAAAAATCTGGAGTGGAAGCACTTCGAAAGTTTTGGAGACAAGGAGAAAGAGAAAACGCCAAGGTGTCGAAGGCTGAAATAGATCCTAGTCATTGGTCGTCAGAAGGTATGTGTCAACAGATCTGAGACTTCGGGGAAAGTCACTTCAAGATATTTCAAGTGTGGATTGTGACAAACTCTCGAAGGCCGAAGTAGATCACAACCATCCGTTGAGAAGAACATGTGGCAAAATATCAGGAAGTTCGGAGGCCTAACACTATGAAAGGAATCCCAAAGAGCCGAAGTGGATCATGGCCATTAGATCCAGAAGGACACACGCCAATAGATTGTGTATTTCGGGTGGAAGTAATCTGGGAGAAATCGAAGGCAGAGAGTTTGAAACTCCTGAAGCCCGAATAGCCAAAGTGGCTTGTGGCCATCGATCTATGGGAGACACGTGTTAACGAATCATGAACTCTGGGTGAAAGTGCTCTGGGAGAAAGCGAGACTTCCAAAGGATGAAGTCCCGAAGTGGACTAGAGCCATTGATTTGGGTGGATGTGTGGAGCCTGATCTGGAACTTCGAGTATGGAATACTCCGAGGGAAAGCAGAGGTTGGAACACCCCGAACTCCCGAAGTGCGGATTCCCAAAGTAGATCTTGATCGTTGGTTATGAAGTAGGACGAATATTGTTGATCTGGTTCCGATTGAAAGTTCCAAAGTCGTGAAGTGCTAGGAGGATAAGCCCCGGGTCACAGCCTGAGGTCACATGCAAAGAAAGGCTGGTGGAAGGAGCTAGCACCCATAGGCATTGGGATTTGGAAAAAGTGCTAAGAAAGTAGGAATCGTGGTGTCTGTTGATCTATGAATGAATATTGACAGTGGGGAATCATTGCGGAGCATGGAGGTGAAATTAGGGAACGTGCTAGCTCACGGCCTGCTATTCACCAACATCGTTGATCTCGTCAGGAAGGGGGATAAACGATCAAGATTATATCGAGTTGGGAGAGAAATTTCTGACTGTGGAGATAGAGCTCTTCGATAAAGAGAAAGCACGTTGGGGCCCTACAATCACTATGAACAAATTGGTAATGAACAAATCATGACCGTGAAAAACCTGAGGGTGATAATAGGGCCTATGTTTGATTCAGTTTGAGACTAGTATGGTCTCGAGGATCTAATCCATGTCACAAAGATTAAGATCCTAGACCAAGAGGTCGCGCAGCCCGGAGCGAGAGTAGGGGGGTCTACATCAAGTGGTATTAGAGCTTAAAATTTGTCTGTAGATCGTAGGCAAAGGTGAGAAGGTGAGAAGAGGTAATCTGATAACATCAAATGGTATCAGAAGCTTAGTTTTTCCTGTAGACAATAGGTGAAGGAGGTGACTGAGTATGATGCTTTGTGAATGATGGTTTCATGTATGCAGAAACAAATGGACAATGAGGTAGGCTACAGGGAAAATTTGGATATGCTACGGGTGACATAATAATGAACAGACTTGTCAGGAGGGCAAGCAGGGGGTGAATATGGCTACTGAAGGCCATCGATGTGGTCAAGACAAGGACCACTAATAGAAAAATAAAGCTAATATAGAAAAAGAGCTCAGGGAGATTAGAGCATGGATGGAGAGGTTGACATGGAGGATGCAACGGGAAGCAAAGTTACACTGAACATATGAATGGATTTTGAAGAGGAAAGCGAAGTGGCCTGTCCAGAATTTGTTATCCAGAAGGAAACAACAAGTAGTGAGGAAGTGGCTGAGGCATGTTGAAAACCTAAGTGGCATAGAGGAGAAAGTGATTCACATATGTGAACTAGAGATTGGGAGGAACCTCAGTGATGAGGAGGAGATGATATCATCTAGAGATCTCATGAACTGCCAGGAGGGAAGAGATAAATTATTAGATTGCCAGATGGGCGATGAGATGGGATCAAGCCAAGATCTCATGGAATGCTAGGAGGGCAGGACTGGAATCCCAATTTTCCAGGTGGATAGGGGAAAGGTGATATTGTTTGAAGGTCTTTGTAGCTCTGAAGAGAGTTCAAATTATCAAGGGGTGTTGACAAATGAAATGCAGGCAAAAGAGAGGCCTCATATGTATGAAGATTCATGTGGAGTTGCAGATGTGAATGAAGATGACGAGAAGTTAAATACTTCCATCACTGATCCATATGGATATCGGTGGCCACCCACCTTTTCCAACTGGCTCAAAACAATTTTCTGACAACTTTGGCAATTTACTATTTTTAGCAGTTTTAACTTCCGGGGCCATTTTGAGGGCCTAAATGAAGGTTTTTCGGGATTGAGATCCTAAATGATAAATAAAGGCATGATTGATCCCCTAAAATGATTCTCCTCAATGATACCTTTCCAACGAGCTATCACACGCCTAAAATGGAGATTGTATGCAAAAGTTACGACCTCGGGAAGTTGATGTACTAACTTACCCAAACGGGGCCCACATGACTTTTGGCACTTCATCTCCTAGGGTTAGGTTTTTGGATGTATAGGGTTTTTGGCATTCTTTTTTATTGTAAAAAGGCCTTCAGAGCCTCATTTTAATATTCTTCTTGCGAATGCACGCAACCATCACATCTCTTCTCAGAGATAAGCCGCCACCATTCCAACAAACTTGTTTCCGCTGCATTTTATAGTTTCAACTTATTTCGTTATTGAATAGAAAACTAGTTTTAATGTATCTCTGTTATTTTATGTTAAGCACCTGTTAATAATCTGTATTCATTTCGTTCTCCTCATAAAATCTGGATCAGTGGTATCAGAGCGGTCTACTCCTTGTCGTCTTAATGCATGTCCCCAATGAGTTCGAAGTACAAAGAGTTGGGTCTCGAGCTTGTTTCTCTTGAGGATAGAAGATCTCGCACGCCCAAGCGACCTCTCATGGCAAGATAAAATAAATATGACAGGACAGGAGATCCTTTCAAACTATTGATTGAGGAAGCCCTCATGCAACAGAGGAATGAGATGATGGATAGTTTCGCGCAAATCCTTCGGCGGCTACCAACATGCGACGCATCTTCTTCGAACGAAGGCGCCGCCCCCTTCAAGGTACAAATAAACTTCGATATTCCTATATTTTAAGGTCAAATAGACACAGATGTTGTAGATGAGTGGTTGAATATACTAAAAGGGTATTTTTCTATCCATAACTTTTTGAATAGAGAAAATATTACTTTTTCTCTCCTCAAAGCCGTTCCCCATGTCAAAGATTGGTGGGAAATTTTCTGTGAGCAAAAGGAAATAGAGGAAACCTCATTAGTTTTAGTCACGGCCACCTGGGAATCCTTCAGGGATGCTATTAAGGAACAATACTACCCTATTGGAAGTTATGATGACATGTATACCAAATGGACCACACTGCGGTAAGAAAGAGACCAAGCAGTGCCCGATTTCACAAATATCTTCCATACCTTGCACACTAAGATGGGTATCAAAGATTTGGAGCAACATCTGGTGGTCATGTATCGCGGTGCTTTGCATAGCTACATCCAGACCGAAATGGATTTTTTGGACATCTCATCCTTGGGCGCAGCCTACCGATATGCCGTCAAAATCGAGCAGAAGCTCAAACAAAAGACGCAGCAATTTGGGCCTGGGAACCCCTCACAACAAAAGATGGGAAAGGGTGGCCCAAACCCAAAAAACAAAGGATAGAGTAAATATGGATAGTATCAGGACAACCAGTCCAAGATGCAAGCAAATAAGGACACCAGAAAGACAAAGAAAGATCTTGGGAAGTGGTACGGCTTCCATAAGAGCCCTTTGCATAACACTATCGATTATTGCTCAAAGCAGTCATTGGTGGTCGAAGTGAAAGCCTCTGAATTAGATGTGGATTATGACTTTGAGCCAGAACTAGAGAGGGGAAGATGGATCATTGATGCAAAACCCATAGCCACCGTTGCTACCACCAAGCTCTAGCCTGGTGAACCAGACAAGCCAGAAGAAGGAGAATGCCTCTTCCATTCATAGATGTGGGTAAAAGGCACCCCGCTGCACTTCATCATTGATAATGGTATCCATAAGAACCTCATCTCAGTAGAGGTCGTCAAGTGGCTCTCCCTGCCAATCACAACCCTACACCATTGGATGGCTCTTCCAAGGAAGCGATCTCCGCGTCAGCCAACAGTGTCGACTATCATATGGAATCAAGCCCTTCAAAGACAAGGTATTATGTGATGTTGCTCCTCTCAAAGTTTGTGATGTTCTTTTGGGCCAACCTTATTTATGGAAACATCATGCTATATATTAGTCTACGCCTCGTAGTGTTATTATTACTTTGAACAGGAAATTGTACAGGATACCCAAGGCAGTCCCACCTAGTGTTATTTCCTTGATCTCTGCTAAGCAATGCAGGAAGGTCATCTCTCAGACAAGGAAGTTTGTCTTCTTCGTGATTCACTCTTATAATAAGAGAAAGATCACAACCACATCTAGGGTCTCTGCGACCGACCTCTCCACACAGCAAAAGCAAGTAGATAAGGTCATGGAAGAATACTCGAATATCTTCTCCTCACCTACAGGGGTACCTCTGCACTGCCAGGTCAAGTACCCCATCGATCTGACCCTCGGTGCACTGCTTCCCAATGGGCCAGTCTATCACTGCTCTTTCTTAGAGAATGAGGAGATCAAGTGAAAGATCCAAGAACTGATCCAAAAGGGGCACATATGTCCTAGCTTATCACCTTGAGGGAGCCCAATCGTGCTGGTACAAAAGAAAGATGGAACTTGGCAACTCTGTATTGATTACTGGGCTCTGAATAAAATCACAGTTAGAAACCAGTACCCGATTCCCCGAATCGACGACCTCCTTGATCAACTCACGGGGGCCAAATACTTCAGTAATATTGATATGAAGTCTGGCTACCACCAAGTCCCGATAGAACAGACAAATGTATGGAAGACCGCCTTCAAGTCAAAGAAAGGCCTTTTTGAATGGTTGGTCATGCCCTTTGTTTTGAAAAATGATCCAACCACTTTCATGAGGATGATGGACGATATCCTATGACCATTCACCAATAATTTTGTAGTGGTGTATCTAGATGACATTCAAATTTACAACAAGACTTGGGTTGAACACTTGCAGCATATTCAACAGGTTCTACACACCCTGCAGCAGCACAAGCTATACGCCAACTTGGAAAAATGCTCCTTCGGCATGGATAGGGTACATTACCTGGGATACATCATTGATCAGCATGGCATACATGTGGATCCAGCCAAGATCCAAGTCATCCATGACTGTCCAGCCACAACAACACTCACTTAGCTTCAGATATTCTTGGGCCTTGCTAATTTGTACCATAGGTTCGTGTTGGGATTCTCCCATATTGCATGGGCCCTCAGCCAAATAAACAGGGGTGGTGGTAAGAAGAAATTTGCGTGGGGCTGGTCCCAACAACAAGCGTTCGATTGTTTGAAGCAACGCTTGTGCTCAACCCCGACACTTTCACTACCAGACCTGCATCATCCCTTTGAAATTGAGACAAATGCTTCATAATATGTTGTGGACACCATTCTCACTCAGCACGACCACCCTGTGGCCTATCATAGTGAGACACTGTCAGATACTGTCTGTAAGTACCCTACTTACAAAAAGGAAATGTACTCCATTATACAAGCCTTCTGCTAGTGGAGACATTACATTCTTGGGAAGGAGACACTCATCCACATTGATCATAAACCACTGCAGTTCATGCAGACACAGGGAAAATTGCAAAATGACCGCCATCAAAAGTGGTCCACATACTTGCAGCAATTCCACCTCAACATCAAGTATAAAACATGAAGCACAATTCATGTTGTTGATTTCCTTAGAAGACCGCCAGTCATGGTACTCACCACGATGCTAGAATCTTACGGCCATGAGACATCTGGATGGCCCTAACTCTATGAGACAGACCCTGACTTCGCCACCACCTACCAAATGTTGGGTGCAAATGCAGTTGTCGATAATTTCCATCTTGAGGATGGGTTGTTGTGTCATCTGGGCCATATCTATGTTCCATCAAGTGAGCGAGCGAAGTTGATTTGGGAAGCCCACTACAGTCGGGTGGCAGGACACTTCGGCATCGAAAAGACAGTGGCGATGCTACAAAAACATTTATACTGGCCAAAACTTCAACAAGAGGTCAGCAAGTATATCAGGTCCTGCACTACCTGCGCTATTGCCAAACTGACCATTAAGAAATAGGGTCTGTACACCCCTCTTCCTACTCCTAAAAGGCCATGGGAATCAATCTCAATGGACTACATGTCGGGCCTCCCGTCCACCAAGCAGGGAAATGACTGTGTTTTTGTGGTTGTCGATCACTTTTCTAAGATGGCGATTATGGTTGCCTGCAAGAAGAGCATCACAACAAAGGCCACTGCCAAGCTCTTCTTTGAACGAGTCTGGGTACATTTTTGAATCCCACAAACCATTGTCTCATATTGGGATAGTCGATTTCTCATCACATTCTAGTTGAGCCTTTGGTCACTGCTAGACACCAAGCTCACCAAATCCATGGCCTTCCACCCCCAGACAGATGGCCAAACCGAGGTTGTAAATTGAATGATTGTGCATATACTTCACATGTATAATTCAAAGCACCCTCACACATGGGATGAGAGCCTTCCCTATGTCCAACATAGCTACAACTGAGCCCTGTATAGCTCAATCGGCCACAACCCCTTTCAGGTGGGGTTGGGATTCCAACCATTGGGTCCCATATATGTTGCACTTCCCCTTGCAGTCACCTCGACCGACTCATCTCCTGCTCCAACTGAAGCTGACAAAGCCACCCAGTTCATTAAGAGGATCCAACACATCCACCAATAGGTTCAAGATATCCTACATAAGTCCAATGACAAGTACAAACAACACCATGATCAACATCGAGTGCCACATAAGTTTCAGGTGGGCGACAAAGTTTGGTTGCACTTGTAGAAAGAACGCCTTACAGGACCCCATCGAAATCTTCTCCCACTCCGTTATGGTTCATACACTATCCCCAAGGCTGTGGGGAACAATTCTTTTGAGCTCAACATTCCTCCCTTCCTTGGCCTGCACCCAGTGTTCAACGTGGATCTCCTTCGCCCTTATTTCCCACCATTATTGGACACCTCAGAAGTAGCAGAACAACTGACACCAACAGAGCTCAACCTTGAATACATACAATAGGCATCCAATGATCAAATTTTTGACACACAGATCAAGGGCACTCGACAACAAAGGATCTAGCTTTATCGAGTCGTCAAAGCAGGGTAGCTCCTGCACCAAGGCAAGTGGCTCACCCGGGGCAAATTCAACAGAAATTTCCTCATTTGATCGGGGACCTCAATAAAATGGGGACCATTTCTTCCTAAGGAGGGAGGATTTATCTATATGGATATAGGTGTCCACCCACCTTTTCCAACTGGCTCAAAATAGTTTTCCGACAATTTTGGCAATTTACTATTTTTAGCAGTTTTAACTTTTGGGGCCATTTTAAGGGCCTAAATGAATGTTTTTTTGGATCGACCTCCTAAATGATATACAAAGGCATGATTGAGCCCCCAAAATTAATATCCTCGATGATACCTTTCCAACGGGCTATCACACGCCTAAAATGGAGATCGTATGCAAAAGTTACGACCCCTGGAAGTTGATATACTAACTTACCGAAACGGGGCCCACATGACTTTTGGCGCTTCATCTCCTAGGGTTAGGTTTTTGGATGTCTAGGGTTTTTGGAATTCTTGTTTATTGTAAAATTTCCTTCAGAGCCTCATTGTAATCTTCTTCTTGCGAATTCACACAGTCGTTACAATTCCTCTAAGAGATAAGCCACCACCATTCTAGGAAGCTTGTTTCTGCTGCATTTTACAGTTTCAACTTATTTCGTTATTGAATAGAAAACCAGTTTTACTGTATATCTGTTATTTTATGTTAAGCACCTGTTAATAATTTGTATTCATTTCATTCTTCTCATAAAATTTGGATCAATCACAGAGGAGGAGGATCAGAGGAGTGTTCTAATCGTTGGGGGAATTCGAATATTCCTGCCTAACAATCCAACATAGGCTAGTATGAGTGTTGCACATGAGGAGATGAAGGAATAGGAATCCAAGAGAGAGGCCATGGAGATGAATTCTTTTAAAACTAACTGTGTCTGTGATGTAGGGGAAAGACAACCAACAAGGATTGTAAAATAGGAGGAGAAGGAGAAGACACTGATGTCTTCCCCAGTAGAAAAAGAGGATCATTCAGATGAATTTCTCACTCAATGGAAGCAAGAGATGAAGATGTTGGAGGATTGGTTGAACAATCTGGAAACTGGAAATGATTGCCAAGATGTAGTCATGCAAAGGGAGATAGGATTCCAGCATGAGGAGCAGCTGGAGGAAGTTGAAGATATGCCAACAAGGGAGATGACATAAGTCAACATGTTAGAGGAGGAAGTTGAGCATCAACTCAGAGGTGAGACTGCAGAACTCGATTATGCAACAGAGTGGTCAACTAGTGCCACAGGAAATGAAGATGATGTAGGGGATCAAATTGATCTATCCATTGGTGAGGGTGAAACACAACAGAGTAGCATGCATGAGAGGAGGAATCAACCAACACAGACTGCCATGGAGGAGGAAGAGCATACATTGCGATGCCCCCAGGAGATGGAGAAAGAAGAACGTCGCGTAGAACTACTCAAAAATTTCAGCGAGAAAGATGAACATGAGGCAACTGTAGAACTGGGATCTACAATAGAAGGAGATGAGTATTCATAGGAATGGAAAAAAAATTTTAGTTGGGAAGCTGAGCAGGAGATAACTGTAGAACTAAAATATGCAGTAGAAGAGAAGAGAGCATCATATAGCATGGATTTTCCTGATCTGTGTGAAGAACTGGAGGCCCTAGAGAGAAGGGTAAAGATGCAAAGTCATCTAATCCAACAAGTCAGGTTGGAAGTTGATGAAAGGAAGATGCAGTAGAATGGGATGAAGTATAAGAGACAACCATTGGACCAACTGGAAGAGGTGATAGAGGAGGTTAAAATATTGATGTTGGAAGCCGCACAAGAAGCAACCAACAGAGAAGTATGGGACAAAAGAAAACCTGTAGTAGGAGCAGGGCAGGAGAAGCAGCTAGGAAAAGGAGTAGATGGACAGCTCCAAGAGAAGGTATGGGACCTTGGAGGATCTCAATAGTAGATCAGAGGGAGCCATGAGCAGGAGCTCATGATTTTCCTAGTAGTGGAGTATGATGCAGGAGCATCGTCAGTAAAGCCACATGGGATGACAGCTCAACACCTTAGCGCTCCTTTGAATCAATTCAGAATCTTAACGCTGGCGTTTCCTGCAAATATATATTTTTTAAATGATTGAAAACTGAAGAAGATCAAAATCCTCGGGAGCTGAATGATCACGAGTGATATGGGATTTTCACTCCTATACTTTAATGTAACAGAACTTAAGTGGCATTTAGTTTTTTTTTTGGAGTAGATAGGTAGTTGGAGGAAACCCTAGAGGACCTCTTGTATAAGTAGATGCATTGTATGCCTGAATAAGGTTGCTGCAGATTGGTAGGAGATCATTGTATGCCTGAATAAGGATGAAGATGAGTAGGAGGTAGTTGTTACTGAATTTAATTTGTTTTTATCAGAGTTTTAGCCATTTACATTTGAATGAATATAAGAGAGGGATATATTGATCCAATGCATGGTGTTGCTATTGTTTACAGTTTCCCTGTTATTTTATGTTTTCATGAATGAATCAATTATGTATTGAAAGTATCGAACTATGAAGAATTTGAATAAGATTCAATCATTTATCTTCATTGAGTTCATGCCAGGTTTTCATACAATCTACAAGGAGTGCATTAATGGAGTCTGTTTCGACTCAGAAGCTCAAAAGAGATAGCATGAAACTTCCATTTGCAAGGAGTACAAAGAGACAAATGCAAGGTGTGCACAATCGCCCACAAGAAAACAAGTCTTGCGTAAGAATCTATTGGAAGGAGTGCATAGATAGGAAGTTCGAATAAGTGTCTGAGTAGCCCTATGAGGAGTTAAAGTGTTCAAGAAACAAAGCTCAAGAGAGATAGCATGGAGAAATATTCAAAGGGAGTGAATCTCTTAAGGTTTCATGAGTTATTTGTCAAGATCCGTCCAGGAAGGAGCAAGATCGTTCCAGATCATTAGATCTGGGAAAAGTACATGAGATTTAAGTCTATGTGTGCAAACAGGAGAGAGGATTCATCAAAGTCCCAAAGAGGCTAGGGATAGTCCATTAACCCGAGGGACAGGTGGCGTAAGATCTACAACTTCAGAGTGGAAGCACTTCAGAAGTTTTGTAGACAATGAGAAATCAAAATCGTCGAAGGATGAAATATATCTTGGATGTTGGTCACCAGGAGGTATGTGTCAATAGATTTGAGACTTTGGGGAAAGTCACTTTAGAATATTTCAAGTGTGGAGTGTAACGAACTCCTGAAGTCCCGAAGGACGAAGTAGATTGAAACCGTTTGTTGCGAAGAAAACGTGGCAAGAGATTAGGAAGTTCAAAGGCCTAACACTCTGAAAGGAAGCCCGAAGAGTCATAGTGGATCGTGGCCATTAGATCCAGAAGGACACACGTCGATAGATTGTGTATTTCGGGTGGATGTGCTCTGGGTGAAAGCGAAGGCAGAGAGTTTGAAACCCCCGAAGCCCGAATAGCCGAAATGGCTTGTGGTCATCGATATGTGGGAGACATGTGTCAACGGATCGTGAACTCTAGGAGAAAGCGAGTGTGGATAAGTTGAGACTTCTGAAGGTTGAAGTCCCGAAGTGGACCAAATTTGTTGATTTGGGTGGACACGTGGCACCTGATCTAGAACTTCAAGTACAAAATACTCTGGGGGAAAGAAGAGGTTGGAACACCCCGAACTCCAGAAGCGTGGAGTCCCGAAGTAGATATCGATCGTTGGTTACAAAGGAGGACGAGGACAGTTGATCTAGCCCTATTTGAAAATTTCAAAGTCGCAAAGCGCCAAGACGATAATCCTCGGGTCACAACCTGAGGTCACATGAAAAGAAGGGCTAGTGGAAGGTGATAGCGCCTGTAGGCATTGGGATTTGGAAAAAGTTCTAAGAAAGTAGGAATCGTGGTGTTCGTTGATCTGTGAATGAAGATCGATGGTGGGGAATCATTGAAGAGTGTGGAAATAAAATTAGGGAACGTGCTAGTTCATGACTCGCTATTCACCAATGTCGTTGATCTCGTTGGGAAAGGGGATCAACGATCACAGTTAGATCGAGTTGGGTGAGCACTTTCTGACTGTGGAGATAGATCTCTCTGATAAAGAGTGATCACATTGGCGTCCTGCAATCACCGTGAACCGTCGATCGATGAACAAATTGGTAATGAACAAATCATGACCGTGAAAAACTTTAGGGTGATAACATGGCTTGTGTTTGATTAAGTTTGAGACCAGTATGGTCTCAAGGAACTAATCCAACTCGAGGAGATTAATATCCTAGACCAAGAGGTTGCGCAACCTCGAGGTAGAGTAGGGGTGTTTGCATCATAAGATCCAGGTCATTCGTGACTAGCCATCCCCAAACACACTCACTGAGCTTTGGATCTTTTTAGGCCTTGCCAATTTCTATCGCAGGTTTGTGTTCAGATTCTCCCATATTGCATGGGCCCTCATCCAAGTAACCAAGGGTGGTGGTAAGGTAAATTTCATGTGGGTCCTATCAAAACATCAAGCGTTCGATGATTTGAAGCAAAGCTTGTGCTCAACCCAATGCTTTTATTACCCGACATGCAACAACCCTTTGAGATTGAGACAAATGCTTCAGACTATATTGTGGGTGAAGTTCTCACTCAACACAGGCACCCCTTATCCGATTATAGCGAGACACTATCATATGTCGTCCATAATTACCCTACTTATGACAAAGAAATGTAATCCATTATGCAAGCATGCTTCTAGTGGAGGAATTACATTCTCGGGAAGGAGACAGTCATCCACACCGATCATGAGCCATTGCAGTTCATGCAGACCCAAGGAAAATTGTAGAATGACCGCCATCAAAAGTGGTGCACATACTTGCAACAATTCCATCTCAACATTAAGTATAATATAGAAATCACCAATTTCATCGTTGATTGCCTCATCCGCCCACTAGTTGCAGCACTCACCACGGTGTTAAACTCTTGCAGCCATGAGACCTACGGATGGCCCCAACTCTATGAGAGAGATCCTGACTTCGCTGCCACCTACCAGATGTTGAGCGCAAACATAGTTGTCACTGATTTTCATCTTCCTGATGGGTTTTTGTACCATCTGGGCCATCTATGTGTTCCATCAAGCTAGCAAGTGAATTTGATTTGGGAATCCCACTATAGTCGGGTGGAAGGACACTTCGACATAAAAAATACAGTGGTCATGCTGCAACAAAATTTCTATTGGCGGAAACTTTGATAGGATTTCATCAAGTATATCAAGTCATGCACTGCTTGGTTCATTTCAAAATCGGCCATTAAGAAACAATGAATGTACACCCCTTTGCCTACTCCTGAAATTCCCTAGGAATACATCTTGATGGACTACATGTCAGGCCTTCCGTCAATCAAGCAGAGAAATGACTGTTTTTGTGGTGGTTGATCATTTTTCTAAAATGGCGATTCAGATCGCCTGCAAGAAGAGAATCACAGTAGTGGCCACTACCAAGCTCTTCTTCGAACGAGTGTGGGTACATTTTGGGATACCACAAACAATCATCTCAGATCGGGACATTTGGTCCCTCAAAAAATTCTAGTCGATCCTCTGGTCATTGCTAGATACCAATCTCACCAAATCCATTGCCTTTTGTTGGAACACCTTTTATTTTTCGAATAATATGGTCATCAAAGGTAGGGGCCACCTATTTCTAAGTATTGAGACAATACATCTAAGCCTAAAAAGTCAGTTTTTGTGATTCCGTATATATCATGGTCATACATATCTGAACCCTCGATATTCCAACATGCGAAGTGGCGAAGTTGACTTAAGTTTAATCATATTTTTTTAACTTTTATACATGGGTTATCACCATTGATACATCGTGCTCTCACGTTTCAGGAGTCACACCTCGAACACCCTTCGAATTTCCAACGTGTGAAGTTGCAAGTTTTGTTTAAGTTAAAACTGGTTAATAGCAATAATAACGACTTTTAAGCCATATTTAATCTTCATCGCGATTTCGCGACTCGACGGTCGTTACCCCATAAACAACACATTTGTAACTCCTATCCCTAAAGTCGCGATTTTCATTAATTAATCGGGGTTAATTAAAAGCTTAAGCCAAATCACAGTTAATCAACCAAATCGCAATATCGCGATTTCAGAGTTTGCAGATTCAACGACTAGGAGTGAAATTATCCGATACCGCGAACTCCGAAAAAGGGATTAAAGACTAAACACACTTAATAAAAGGTTGAATTGAATTAATTAACACCTTAAACGACCTTCAACCCATATGGACTATGGATTTATTTTTAAACGTTGTCGCGATCCTCCCGAATCATGAGTTATCAAACATTTATGGAATTTATTAAGAAATTTAGTGAGGTGACTAATAGTAGGATCCCATTTTATTTCTAAATATTTCTATTAAATTATTTAAATGTTTTGTTAGCAAGGACTCGCATAGACTTAAGTACTCAAAGCGAAAAGGTTTCAGTCATTATCTTAGATTTCTTTCCAATTTATGCAGAGCCAAGTTCACCAAGATAACCTCTGTCTATGTTTCCATTTTCTGTTACAGAGAATCCAATTGCAAGGTTCTACATCATGGCTCCACAAAAATTGCCCAGAGCAGCTGCCGAGAGTTCAAGTCAAGGTTCAGATATTATTTCTGATACCTCGCCTAGAAGTATCAATACTGTCAAAACATGGACGTATGTCTCTGACATTCTGCAATCCGAGCTGATAAATTGTCCAGATGATTCTAGTGATAACGAGAAAGATGACTTGTCCACCAAATACAAAATCGTCACTCAGTCAGAGATGCACAAGGTTGCAGCAAGGCCACGGATTTTTCCCTATTATGATATGATCAGATGGGCATTGGACCATGTAGACATCCCAACTAGAACAATTTTCAATGAGCAGAAGGTGGCAATTGGAACATTCAGACTAGAGCATTTACAGGAAATGTATAAATTGTCTCCCACGCTAGACCTTACTCACAATGTCGGATTCTTGGAGAGTTTCAAAAAGAAGGAATGCGAGCAGTTTGGGAAAACCTTATCCGACTTGATCAAAGACTGGGTTTCGCACCCCACAAAATTTAGGGCCGATACTAATGGAATTTATTCAATCTCATTGCTCGTACCACAATTCATGTATATAGCAATGATGGTTTGCAGACTGTATGGGAAGGAGGACACCTCTCACTTGTTTCTCCCATGGGTACCACTTATGCACACAGTAGCAGAGGGATTCTCTTTCGACTGGGCCAAATTGTTGTTAGACAGTCTGGCCAGTCGAATTACGGAATATCGAGCACAAAAGGCGAGCGGGAAGGCATCCTCATTCTTCATGTTCACTTACATCATGGACGCTATTTGCTTCATGACACCTTTCCCACTAATGAACTGGAGCTGGACTCCAACCAATGCAGAGCCTATTCATGTCTACCACTCGAAACTCTGGGAAGATAAAGCCAAAGAATTCATCTACGAGATTTTCAACTAGGTAATGGTGCCAATGCATGTCTCTATCTTCGGCCATTTGCCTCCCAGGATTTTAGATAACATCACGACCAACCTGAGCAGCATGGAAGATTGGTATATAGAAGCAAAATTTTCATATATTAGGGTTTTTGGCACCTCTGTCCCCCCATATTCTCTGCCTCTATTCTTACCAAACAAGCTAGTGTGTCGGGAAATCACCAGGAAAACTGTGATCGGTGGGATAAGCAAGGATCTCAAAGGATTATCGAAGAAGGTATGGCCACCTTTCCCCATTCACATTGGTACATATTATTTATTAGATTTCTGCCATGCCAAAGCAGAGCCTATGGACTTGGAGGAAATGAAATTAGTGGATATTGAGTTTAAGAAAAATGACCCTAATAAGGTTGTGAGTAATCACATGGTGAGCTGTGGGCTGAAGAGATACGAACATGAAGACTCACCTCATGACGAAATATTTCAAGGTGCGAGGTCCTACTCTGAAGTCTTGAGCCGAGTTTAATCTTTGTTGCTCGGTGATATAGCCAATTTTTATACATTCCAAGAGAACAGGAGAAGTTGCCTACCTAAAGTGTTACAGGGTGGAAACTCACAACCTCTGAGTACACAACAAGTAGAAGATAAAAGTTCAGCGGGTGCGAACCTTAGCAAACAAGAGACTTAGGACAAGACAGAGGAAACTAAGATCTTGAATCAGGAAGAAGAGATCCCCAACCCAGAAGAAGGAAACCCAGAGATAGTTACCAAGGAAATCGGCAGCCCCATTGCATCCTTCACTCCCTTACAATTCACGAAGGGGAACCCTGGTATAGAGTGGATATTAAGGGAGGACCTGACACCTATTTCTATAGAAGAGTTTCCCCCTAATGAATTCTTCTTCAGTAAGAAAATGAAGGCCATGGTGAAGCAAGAAACATACCAAAGAGTGGGAACACTGGCTAAAAAATACAAAATCCTGGCGGATGGGGAAGCCTTGGAAGAGGAAGAATTCACCGATGAGATAGTCGAAACATTGGGGGTTTATGCAATAGCCAACCAATATTCAGTCAGAACTTTGAGGGCACGGTTGAAACAAACGAACCTATTGATCAACAAGTTGGAGGCCCGGTTAGCAATGACAGAGACGAATGCCAGGGAGGAAGCAAACAAAGGTTTCAAGCAAGCCTGAGTGACTGGTCAACAAGAAATCAAGATACTTAAATCCGACCTTGAGAAGATGCATAAATCGGCACAAACAAGCCAAACGCAGGTAAGTCAACAGGAAGAGAAAATAAAATTGTTGCAGTCTAAATTATTTTTTGTTGAAAACTAGGTCACAGACATAACACTATTCCAATCCCAAGCCACGGAAATATGAAATAAGGTAGAAGTAGCTCAACAGGATCTACTTGCCAAAGTAGAAACCATACATAATCATTTCCATATGATAGAACAAGCATTGAAGGATATCTCCTCGAGATAAAGAGAAGCATAAGCTACTCGGATTGCTTTTCAAGAAGTTTTTATAGCAACAATGAAAGAAGTGGTGGCCATCAGTTCTAGGCTGTCTATCCCAGAGCAAGCTAGAGGTAACATTCTACTGAAGGCATGGGAACATAATATATCCGAGAGTATAAATAGAGATAAAGAAATGAGATATGCTTGTGAAGAAACATTCGGCTTGATAAATAAAAAACTTGTTAGATCTCAATAAAGAAAGTAGTGCTGGAACACTGGGCAAAATTAACATAGCCAAACATCTGCTGGATATTAAGGAAAATGGGGAAAAAGGACAAATTGAATTATCCTAGGTAATTCATGTCAATATCGCCCAAGTGGATAAATGGTTGATAAGACCAAGCTTGCAATTGTGGTCTATCATCACGGAAGATCGGCAAGTAGGAAAAAGATTGCCACATTTGGCAAAGGATTGTTACACTTTCGAGGTGAACGGTCAGGCCGAACCTTCCAAGCTGATAGCCCAGTGGGTAGAAAAATGTGTTTTTTGTATCGAGCAAGGGAAATGGAAGACTTCTGGAGGCAAGTAATGACAGATTCTAATCCCATCCTATTTCTGGAGCCAAAGTACAAAAAAAAGAAAACACCCTACCCACGTGGAGGAAGACAAGAGACAAGGAAGTGAAACGCTTCATTTCCCATTTGTAACCAAAATTTTTAGAATGATCGGAATTCAAAGAATTTTAAGATTTTGTATAAGTATAATTTTGAGAGAAGAAGTAAGGGATTTTTTCCTTTGGCTGATTTTACCAAAGAATATCTCTTTCGCCAGAATTAATACAAGGCAGATCAAAGACTCTTTTTTCCATCAAGACTGGGTTATGTGTTTCCTCTGTTGTTTTCACATTTCACTTCATTTCTCATATGTGCCTTTAATGAATGCTTAGCTGCAAATTAGTACATATTCTACTGTGGTGGTCATTTTTTTTAGTTATCTAATCGTTTACAACTTTTCCTCTGTATCGGCTATCAATAGGTACAAGACTTGTGAATTGTTTAGATTTCTATATCATATGCTTCATTAAAGTTTTTCTTACTTATCTTCTTCTTCTGTCACAAGGTGAGATTCTTCCATGATTGATGCCTCACATTGTTCAACAGATCTATATTTTATTTCGCTTCATGTATGGTTTTAAATTTTAAATCAGTTACGAAAAATGGCCTATGATTTCGTTATACTATTAATTTGATTGTGGGATTCTTTCTTGTATAATCTAAAGGTGAAACAACAATGCAAGATACCAGATATATAAAATATGTAGAACAGAAACGAAATGCTAGAAATAATAGAATAACAGTCAAATATCTAGCATAATCTTCATAATACACAGAAATGATTCACAAAATAGCAACAGTAATAGCACTTTGAATCAGATAGCAATGTTCACAGGCCTCTTCGAGGGGGAAACCTCCAATCGAGCAGTGCTCTATTACAATAATATCCAAGCTAGGGTTCTCATACCCTTGACTCCTATTTATACTAAAAAGAAGCATCTAGA
>ML777241.1:1193002-1210030 GCA_009831015.1 Picea engelmannii | reverse complement strand
AGATCCTTCTAGAAGCGAAAGCTTCTATTAGGTCTTCTTACATCCGCCTTATTCTATTTTATTGAAAGGTCTTATTAATATTGACCTTTATTACATCCGAATACATTGATCTACCTATGTGCGGGTTAGGACCTTAACAAACAACCAACTCTTTACAAAATATCTATTCCTTTATGACTGTCCCTATGGCACGACAACCCAACTTAGAACCCAGCCTCACTTTAAACCTTTTTGATACCATTATGAAAACTGCTACTACCCGGGCCGAACTTGAACGTTCATGGTCAGCCATTGAACGGGATATAAACATTTGAGAACAGTTAGAAGCTAGACCCAGATAACTTAGAAACTAGCCTTAGCTTCTTTTCCCAGTTGTTTTCTCCAGTTACATCTTTCACACTTTTTGGATGCCTAGACTCGGTACTTTATAGCCTTAAGTACAGACTCTGAAACCAACACCTTCCACCCCCAGACGGATGGCCAAACCGAGGTCATCAACAAGATGATCGTTCATATCCTACGCATGTACAATTCCAAGCATCCTCGCACATGGGATGAGAGTCTTCCTTATGTTAAATACAACTACAACAGATTCATGCATAGCTCAACCAACCACAACCCCTTTCATGTGGGGTTGGGATTTAAACCATTGAGTACCATGGATGTTACACTACCCCTTACAGTTACCCAGGAAAAATTGTCACATGCTCAAACTGAAGCCAAGAAAGATACCCAGTTCATTGAGTCGATTTAGTTTATCCACCAATAGGTTCAGGATATTTTCAGAAGTCTAGTACCAAGTACAAGCATCGCCATGATCAACACTGGGTGCCACACAAGTTTTAGGTGGGAGATAAATTTTGGTTTCACTTATAGAAAGAACGCCTTACAGGGCCCCATCAAAATATTTTTCCACTCCGCTATGGAACTTATACCATCGACAAGGTTGTGGGTGACAATAATTTTGAGCTCAACATTCTCCCCTTCCTTGGCTTGCACCCAATTTTTAATGTGGACCTCCTTCGGCCATACTTTCCACCATTATTGGGCACCTCCGAGGTAGTCAAACAATTGACACCAACAGAGCTCAAACCTGACTGCATGGAACAAGAATCCACCGATAATATCATGGAAACACAGGTTAAGGGCACTCGCCAATAGAATTTTCATCTTTATTGTGTTGTCAAAGCAGGGAAACTCCTGCACCAAGGAAAGTGTCTCACCCATGGCCAAATTCATAAAAAATCTCCTCATTTGATGGGGGAACTAAACGCAATGGAGACCATTTCTTCCTAAGGGGGGAGGATTGATCCAGGTGTATATCAGTGGCCACCCACCTATTCCAACTAGCTCACATACAATTTTGTCTTGGCAGTTTTAGTTTTCATCTTGGCAATATTTTTTCTATCTTTTCGGGTCCCAAACTTTTGGGGCCATTTTGAGGCCCTAAACAATGTTTTTTGGGTCCACCATAGTCACACTATAGATGGAGTCAAAATGTGATGGCATAATGTGTATTCCTCTGATAGACCTTTCCAACAGGCTATCTTGCACCTAAAACAGAGATTGTATGCAAAAGTTACGACCCTGGGAAGTTAATGTACCAACTTACCCCAACTGGGCCCACATGACTTTTGGAATTCATGTTTAATGTAAAAATTACTTTGGAGCCTCATTATACTCATCTTGTTGTGAATGAGCCAGCCGTCACATGTAATATTCCAGATATAAAAAGTATGCAGAACATAAATAAAATTCTAGCAATGGCAGATAAACAATAATATAGCCAGAACAACACCACAATAATACAAAACAAATATCAAAATAACACCAGAAAGATCACTTTGATTCTGAGAGAAATGTTCACTTGCCTCTTCGAGGGGGAAACCTCTAGTTGAGCAGAGCTCTATTACAATAATATCCAAGAAAACAGTTCTCATACTCTTGACTCCTATTTATACGAAATATGTCTATCAAAAGAACCATCTAGAGGAAGATCCTTCTAGAAGCAGAAGCTTCTATTAGGTCTTCTTACATTCGACTTATTCTTCCTTATTGCTAGGAATTATTAATATTGACCTTTATTACATCAAAATATATTATTCTACCTATGTGAGGGGTTAGGTCCCTAACATGTCCTCCCCCTTAAAAACAACCTTGTCCTCAAGGCTTGAGATGTTGAAATTGTTGCAGAATGGTAGCTAGTTCCCAAGTGGCATCTCCTATGGTTGTATCTTTCCACTGGACTAACACTTCCTTGATGGTTCGCTGATGCAGGCGACACTCACGCTGGTCCAAAACTTCTTCTAGCTGTAGCCAAATGGATCCTTCTTTGTCCAACTCGGGAAGGTTGGTTTGAGTTTGGAACTTAGTTCCAATCACCTTCTTTAAGAAGGAAACATGAAAAACAGGATGTAGCTTAGAATGACTGGGAAAATCTAACTGATAGGCCACCTGTCCCACACGCTTGAGAATGCTATAAGGACCATAAAATTTGGGCGCCAGTTTATGAAAATGGTCAGCCTTGAGGGATTTTTTCTTGTAAGTTTGTAGCCAAAGAAACACCTGATCCCCTTCTGCAAATTAACGTTCAGAGCGACCTTGATCTTCTTATTGCTTCATGCGATTCTGGGCCATGACCAAATTCTCTTTGAGGGTACAAAGAATAGCCTCATGAACTGTAAGTGTTTGATCCACTTCCTGGACCTTTGAGACACCTGATAAATATGAGAGAACTGAAGGTGGATTTTGTCCATATACTAGTTCAAAAGGAGTCATGCACGTAGCCATATGGTATGAAGTGTTGTAGTACCATTCAACTAGTGGAAACCATTGAGCCCACTGATTTTTCTTTTCCGATGCAAAACAACTCAAATATGTTTCCAAAAACTTGTTGACAAATTCATTCTAACCATCAGTCTGGGGATGATAAGTTGTGGTGAGATGTAATTGGGTGCCTTGTAGCTTGAACAGTTCTTGCCAAAATTTGTTGGTGAAAGTTGGGTCGCAATCAGAAACAACAGAATGTGGCATGCCATGAAGCTTGAAGACCCAATCCATGAAAAGTTGAGCCATAATGGATGTTGTAAATGGGTGTTGAAGAGCACAGAAATGACCATACTTGTAAGGGCGCTCAATGACCACCACGATGACTGATTTATTGCCCAATTTAGGTAAGCCTACAATAAAATCCATAGAGATATTCCGCCAAATAGAAGGTGGAATCAGAAGCGGTTGTAGTGTGCTAGGAGATTTGATTGTTTCTCCCTTGTTGTATTGACACACATCACATTCAGCCACAAAATTATGAATTTCATGTTTCATACCCTCCTAGAAGAAAGAACGTTTGACCCTGTCATAGGTTTTGGTAAACCCTGAGTGCCCAACTGTGGGTGTAGCATGAAGCTCAGAAAGTACCGTGGATTTAAGTTTTTACTGTTTACTTAAATACAAACAACCTTTCTATTGAAGCTCATCATGGAGCCAAGAGTACCCTGGGGAAACTTGAGAATTGGATTGCAATTGTTGCATCAGATGCGAAATTTTGGGATCTTGTAGCCATTCCTGGAAAAGGACTTGGAGCCAATCTGGTACAATGAAGGAGAGAGAAAAAAGGGACCCTTCATCTTCATATTTTCGGGAAAGTGCATCTGCAACCACATTGTCTATGCCTTTCTTGTAAATGATATCATAATAATATCCAAAGAGCTTAGTCACCCATTTTTGTTGCTTTGGGGAGGAAATGCATTGCTCCAGAAAATACTTGAGGCTTTGATGATCTATCTTAATTTGGAAGCGTTTCCCCAATAGATAAGGGTGCCAAAGATCAATGACATGAAGAATAGACAACATTTCCTTTTCATAAATTGATTTTCCCAAATTTCGTTCAGACAGTTGTTTGCTGGTAAAGGCCAAAGGTTGACACTCTTGCATAAGGACAACACCAATTCCTTTTCCTGAAGCATCACATTCCAGGACAAATGTATTTGTGAAATTAGGAAGTGCCAGGACTAGAGTGGTGCACATGGCGATATTCAAGGTTTGAAAAGCCTGAGCAGTTGCTGGAGTCCAGGTGAAAGAATTATTTTTAAGGAGTGTAGTGAGAGGGGCCTCAATCTTTCCATAGTTCTTAACAAACTTGCAATAATAACCTATTAAGCCCATAAATCCACGCAATATTTTGAGTTTCTTTGTATGAGGTCAGTCTTGCATAGCTTCAATCTTTTTAGGATCAACCCTGACGTCTCTCTTGCCAATAAGATGACCCAAGAATTCAACTTCTGAGGCGCCAAAAGAACATTTAGATTGTTTCAGGAAAAGTTGGTGCTGAGACAGTAGATGGAGAACTCGATCCACATGAGAAACATGGTCTATCCAGGTTTTTCTATAGATGATGATATCATAAAAGAAAACTAAGACAAAATGATGGAGAAAAGGATGAAATACATGATTCATGAGGCCTTGGAAAGTGGAGGGAGCATTACACAAACCAAAGGGCATGACCAAAAACTCATAGTGGCCCTCATGAGTTCTAAAGGAAATCTTAGGAATGTCTGCCTCTTTGATATGGATCTGGTGGTAGCCAGAATGAACATCAAGTTTAGTAAAGAAATGGGCACCACTCAATTCATCCAAGAGGTCATCAATGACAAGAATGGGAATTTGTCTTTAATGGTGAGTTTGTTGAGGGTGCAAAAATCAGGACACATGCACCAAGAACCTTCTTTATTCATGACCATGACCATAGGAGAAGAGTAGGGGCTCGTACTAGGGTGGATAACACCTACGTTAAGCAGTTCTTGAACCATTTTCTCAATTTCATTTTTTTGGGAAAAGGGGTGAAGATAGGGAAGGATATTGGGAGGAAGGCTTCCTGGGACAAAGGGAATGGAATGATCATGAACACCACGGGAAGGAGGGATTCCATGGGGAGTGGAAAAAACCACTTGATGTTTGGAGAGGATGGATTGGAGGTCCTGCGACACAGAGGGTGTCTCATTTTCTTGTATGGCATGGAGTTGGGAAATAACGCCCGAATGACCTTTTTTTAGCATATTAAAAAATGTGATGGGAACTAATGATCTCAGGGGAACTAGAGGCGATGCCTTGGAACTTATACTGTTGGTCCTCCTGGTCAAATTGCATGGTTAATTCCTTAAAATCCATGAGAATTGGACCCAAAGTCCTTAGTCAGCCTGCACCCAACATAATGTAATGATTGCCCATGTCGATATCAAACATATGAGATTTCAGGTGGTAGTCACCAATTTGGAGACACACATTTTCACAACGCCCTCCACATTTCATGGACCCACCATTGGCAATCATGATTTGGAAATTATTGATTGCACAGATATAGAAATTAGTTTCTTGGGCAATGAGAGGATGAATAAAATTATGGGTGCTTCCACTATCAACAAGAATGATGACCTTCCTATGCTTGATATAGCCAATGAGTTTGAGGGTTTGGGGAGCAGAGAAGTCAGTGAGATCATTTAGGGAAATGATCGGTTCTACTTTGGGAGGGTATGAGGGAGGGGAAATGTTCATGGGTTTAGGTGACTCAGACACAAGGGGAGTTTCAAAATCCTCTTCCAAAACATCCTCCAAGATGGCCATAAAAATATTTTGTTCCTTACACTTGTGTCATGGAAAATATTTGTCATCACAATTATAACAAAGGCCTTTGAGTTTGCGTTCATCCATTTCGTCCCTGGTCAACTTTTGGATCTTTAGTGGAGTAGGAGGAGTGGGATTTACTGGTTTAGTGTGAAGAATAAATGAGGGTTTCTGGTTTTGAGAAGAGATAACCTGTTCTGCTTCCTTAGCTCATTTAGTAGCCTCCACCCAACTCTGAGGCTGAGCCATGAGGACATGGGCACAAATCTCATCCTTTGGGCCACTGATAAAACATTCTCGGAAAAAAGAATAAAAAATTCCCTCTGTACGAAAATCCAGTTGCTCAAAAGATGCTATAAAGTCTTCCACTGTGCTAGATTCTTTCAACTTTGTAAAACGGCCTAAATGGTTGGTGTCAGTTGCAAAGTGTTCATAAAGCTATGCCACAAAGTGTGTCCAAGAAACATACCCTTGACAGGCAGTTTTTCTCCATTGCCACCATTGCCAATTTTCTTGATCTAGATGGAGAACACCATATCAGAGTTTGTGTAACGACCCTAGTTGGATAAATTTTTAAGAATTATAAAGTAAAACTAATTAGGCGATTAATTGTGTTAACAAGGTATTAATTAAACAAAGATGATTTAATGATATCAATTAAGTAAGTTATCTATTAATTATAGGTTATAATTGTGATTAATTAATTAATAATTTAACTGCAGATTACCTTTGATGACATGAGTAATAAATTTAAGAGATTAATAATATATGTTATAAATGGTTACGTACCCAACAAGGGATAACCTGTTAGTCCCGAGAAGATAAAACATTAAAGGAAGGATCAGGGAGAGGGACGAGGGCAGGTAAGGGAGTAAATGAGGAGTCGGTGAAGGAGGGATAAGGGGGAAGGGAGGTGGACATTCGACGAGGGAGGTGAAGGATGGCTTCGGGGAGGACTGTGAGATTTGCAGGGAGCAGTAGAGTTCTGGCTATGGAACTTTTGATCAGTTGAGGCACCGGGTTGCTGGAGGTTTTGGGCACGGGGGCCAGGATATCCATAGATATCCTGGAGCTAGGTAGTTTTCCTAGTTGGCAGGGAGGACAATAGGTTTGGGCAGTTATTCTTTGTTTGTGGCTGGGTTGATCTGTGTATCAGGTAGCAGCAAGGCAACAACAAGGCAGCAAGGAAACATAAATTAGCATTAGAACCAGGTAATTTGTTAAACTATGTGTTTATTTCATTCTACCATGAAATCATTCTTCATTGATAAATTTAAGTTACTGAGGTTTCTATTATGAAGATTGTTGTTATGTTATGAAATTATTATCTCAGTTCATGAAATAAATTGCTTATGAAAATAAATGATGGTTAGAAATATTTGGTTGTTACAGTTTGGCCAAGTCATCTGTAATGCCATAGAAAGAGAAATGATGTTCCATTTGAGTGACCCAACCAGTGGGATCTGAGCCATCAAATTTGGTCACATCCACCCGCGGAAGGCGTAGGTCATGCTGAAAGTTATGGGGCTGAAAATTATGGGAATGAGAGGAAGTTTTAGCTTCGGTATGCAAAGGTGGGTCAGATAAAGGGGGATCTGCAGGGATATGCATCTTGGTCCAGATCATCGAAGCGACAAATTCAAGCTGGGTAGTCATATCTTATTTGAAGTCTTTTTTGAGTTCTGTGATTGAGGCAGCAATGGAGGAATGCATGTTTTTATTGATGGTGGTAATATTGGCAATGCGTTATCTCACTTCTTGTTGGGTCTCTGTGAAATTATATTACAAGGTATTGAAGCAAGCTTCCAAGTCTTGGCTATGGGTATGGGCCATGATGATGAGGGAACTGAAAAGGGGTGGGTGGGGTAAAAAATTTTGCTGAAAAATGATAGGCATGAATGTGATAAGGGCGAAGAGATAAATTCAATGGAATAGGTCTCAAATAATGTTGAAAAAATTTGCAAACTTTTTTATTTTTTATTTTTAACACCCGCGGAGTTATACTCTGGTCTAAAGAATATTGCACTAATGAAATGCCCAAATTCTTAACCAGGAAGAAATGTGTAGTGATTTGGCAATTCGAACATAATTGCGCAACAATAGATCTTGTCTGTTTTATTTTTTGTTTCCATCCCCAAGGGTTAGGTATTCAAGGGTTCTACAAACAAGGGTTTTCCCTGTGCTATAGCTCTCTAATATACATGCGGGGTCCAACAATATTACTCGTCCCAATATATCAGGGCACCAACTAAGGAGGCTAGACCATGCCCTTAGTTGTACTACCCAACTACCTAGGTACTAGAGAGTATATTTCCAAGTGTTGTTCTCGATGGAATTATAGCATTCAGGCGGACGATCGGTTTATCTAAAGAGGGCTTCATGAAATCTAGGTCGATCCGTACACAAGTGTTGTTTGATGCGCTACCACTTGAAGGGGTACCAACAAGGGTTACAAGGGGTGCCAACAGATGTGTGCTTAAGTACCACTTGTATTTCCTACGTATATGAATCCCTCAACCGTGGGTTTATGCACGTAACGACAAATGTCAATGGCTTAAAGACGTCGGAATATGTCTCTACCCTGGAAAAAAATTAACCCATAATTTTTTGTCGGGGAAAGTTCTCTGATACCACTTGTAATATTCCAGATATAAAAAGTATGCAGAACAGAAATAAAATGCTAGCAATGGTAGATAAACAACAATATAACTAGAACAAAACCACAATAATATTGAAAAGATATCAGAATAACACCAAAAAGAGAACTTTGATTATGAGAGAAATGTTCACTTACCTCTTCGAGGGGGAAACCTCCAGTTGTGAAGAGCTCTATTACAATAATATCCAAGACAACAATTCTCATACCCTCGACTCCTATTTATACTAAATATGTCTATCAAAAGAACCATCTAGAGGAAGATCCTTCTAGAAGCGGAAGCTTCTATTAGGTATTCTTACATTCGAATTATTCTTCCTTATTGCTAGGCCTTATTAATATTGACCTTTATTACATCAGAATATATTATTCTACCTACGTGAGGGTTTAGGTCCCTAACATCACATCTCTTCTCAGAGATAAGTCACTACCATTCTACCAAGATTGTTTCAGTCTACATTTTATGATTTCAACATATTTCCTTATTGAATAAAAGCCAAGTTTTACTGTATCTTTGTTATTGTTCATTGTATATTTGTGTTAGCAATATAGATCTATTTTCATTTCATTCTGCTCATAAAATATGGATCACTTAGTGTGAGTAAATACACAACAAGATGGTATAAATATTGGCATTGAAGTATGATTTAAGGTAAATTTATGCTAGTGCATGAGAGTTTCGATATGATCTCATTCACAAATATTGATATGATGTGCACAATTATTTTATAATCTATAATTAATGTGTATTATATAATGTACTTAGGAATTGTGTTATAAGGTTGTAACTTGTATATAAATACCTACTTATCTCCTCCTCCTTGGTCACCATTGTCGCCATGACTCCATTAGCTATGAAATGTTTTGACATAATTTTTGTTCTTTGCAAAAATATCCTTCTCTCTCATTGTAACATACAAAATATGAAAGGGGAAAAACAAAAATCCACAAGAAGAGAAAACAAATGAAAAAATGAAAAACATAGTTAATGGGAAAACATATTAATATAAATCCTCTCTTCCCCTTTGGCTTTTGACCACCATTTGACTCTATTCTCATAGCCCAAGAAACCAACTCTCCTCTTCTCTCTTCCCTACTCTTGTAACTGTTCTACCTATTCTCTATCTTATTCTATCTCCTAGCTTCCAAACTTCATATTCATTTAATTTTGATTTTGATAACTAAATTTTATGCCACATTGTACCATCACCGTCGTTTTCATTTTTAATGGTCAGACAAGAAATTCCTTCCAAGTACACCACATGACCAAAAGTTCCTTATAATTATGCAACAATTTTTTTTTTTTACTTAGGCATTTGTTATAAGGTTGTAACTTGTAAATGTGATTTTAATATTTATTGCGAATTTAGAATCTATATATTAAATAATTAGAGATATTTTATGTTAGAATATTTTTAAGTGCTTGCTAAACTTGCATATAGTAACTTATAATTGGAGAAGATATGTTGTAATCTTTGTAAGGCCCACGAAGGCAAGGTGCAGTCTTTGATAAAAGTGCACTAGGTGATGAAACTACAACCATGTCTTGTAGTAGTTGGTGGAAGTTGCAATGATGTTGTAAACTATAAAATTTTCAATATATGAAATTGTGTAATGCATATATGTTCATTATAGATTCACTTACTACATTTTCATGTTCATTGTTACATGTTAAGTGAGCCATGATTGGTTTGAGATTATTTCATGATGTCATATTACCTAAATATTTATGTCACTTTATATTTTTGTAATATACTTGTAGAACTTGCAAAAAATCATTATTATACCATCTCATTTGTATTGAAATTGGGATCTAGTGCAATATTTTAGTTGTTTGTAGTGTGTATTGGACTAATTTTATTGTAGTAGAATAAAGAACATCTTTATATGCCCCTACTACTCAAACTATTTGCGATACTTTTCCGGCAAGTGAAGAAATCAAGGCATGAAGAAGTGCAACGTCTATGGATTATACAACAAGGTTTATAAATATAAGATCAATACAACCAAGTTAGCAATCATACTCAAATTATATGTAGTTTTTAGGGTCAATATAGAGTATGCTTCTATTGAATCCATGCACTTTATCCATGTATTATATTATATGTAGTTATTGGGAACCATAAATTTAATGTTTGTGTTGTTTGGGTTATGATTTTAATCATTGACATGTATTTCAATATTTCCAATTATTTATACTTCTTATTTAGATTAACTAGATTATTTATACTTCTTATTTAGCTTAACTAGATTATTTATACTTATGATATTGCAAATGATATTCTTAGTTGCTTCTTGTTTTAGCTTAACTAGATTATGTATACTTCTTAGATATTAATGTTGTTTAGTAGTTATTGTTTCTATGATATTGTATGCAACCAACATAGGCCTCAGCTCTAACAAACATCTACACATCATAATATAGTTAAGTAGATAATCAACCAATTATTAGCATATGTATCTTAAATGATTAAATGCATAGAGGATACAACAAAATAACACATCATAACTTATTAATATATAACACATTATAACACATCTAAAATTTTCAAATGTACATTTAATTAGAAAATGTGTCATCGTGTCTAGAACTACATAATGGTAACTCAGGCCCAAATTACAAAATGGAAACTAGGGCCCAAAGTACTACAAACTCCACACAGTGGAAATGACAAATGGAGGCAGTCATTATTGCCCACCACCCTTAGCACTGCTAGAGGCATATCCAAAAGTGATCTTTCTCCTCTTTGTGCTTGAGAAACCTCAAGGTTGCCAATGTCGAGGATTGTTATGCATTTCTATAGACTAGAAACAAAACAACAATTTATAGGTTCCTTTTTAGAATTTCAAATATCAACAAACTCACACAATAAAATTTCACAATTCAATATAACAAAAACAAACCACAAATATGAAAACTCTCATATGTGATGTCTTCCTCCTGGACCCAAGCTTCTCTATAATGCCTCCCTTGAAAATTTGCAAGCAATCAATTAATGAAAAAATCTAATGCCTAAAATGAAATCCATATTTGCATTAAAAAAAATCATGAGCATGGAAATGTCATTCAAAAGCAACAAAGGTATGGTGAGAGAAGTCTCATATGGCGAGGAATATGTTTGAAGGATTCAACACCCAGATTGAGTGAAATGAATCTTCAGAAGCTAGTAGAACTTGTTTTCACTCTTATGATAGACCCCTGCAATATTCCATCCCACTATTTTCTCCTCGTTATTTTGGGTCTCCTTCACCTTCGTTTAAAGAGGAATAGGTTGGTAGGTGAAGAGTCATATCTACCCCTTAAATTTCCTCTAGAAATTTATTTCTGGACAATTTAATTAGCTTTTTGGACACATTGGTCATATTGGGTTGGGGTCCTAGGCTAATTAAGGGCATCTATTCAACTAATGTGTATTTTTAGCTAGCGTCCTAGGCTAATTAAGGTCATCTAGTCAACTAGTAACCAATATAGTGTTGGTTACTTATACATACATAAAGCTATCATAGTCCATATGAAAAGTGAGGCTAATAAATTTATGTCTCAATATACGATAATCACTACATCCTGATTTACCACATACCATCCAATCTCAATCAAATCATACGTGTTTAATCAATAAAACTTTCATTTTGGAAAGTGATCTATGCCCACCCACAGACAACCTTCTTAAATGGAAGGAATTCAATTGTTATATAGCTATGGCCATGACTAGTTTTGTTCTTTAATATATATGTAACTAGCAGAGTTTCTTTCTAAAGAACATAAAATATCACATTAACATGTAGTCTCATGCCATGCAAATAATCACATTGAATTGAAACTACCTCTAGTAATGCATGAAAAACATACTCGAGATTAAGTGGATGAAATGTGTGTGTAGCTAGGTATGAATTTAGGAAAGGTTAATTAGAAAATATAAAGTACTTGTTGGGGAGTGGTATGTTCATCTCCCATGACCATCTAATAACTCAAAAAAATGAAACCAAGTGTAATATACCTATAATTTTATACATCTTAATCATTTAATATTTAGTTGCCAACTGGAATTATTTTTTGACAAAGCATAAATACAGGGGGCATAAAATTTCAAATTTATTAAATTGCTAGGAAATCAGAGCACAAGAGTCCATATTCATCGAAAAGGAAAGGCCAAGTCTTCCACTCTCTTGCATTTTCATCCCATAAGTCCCTCCGATAGAAAATCCCTTTCTTGGCTAGCCTCTCAATATGAGACATTAAATATTACATAATGACAAAAAGGTTATTAAATATGTTGACACTAAATCCCTAAAAGTGACAATAAGTCGTCACTTCTCCATAAACAAATTTATCGGATTCTCATTTTAGTATAATTTTCAACCTAGCTAAACCACAAAGAGAAAACTTTAAACAAGGGGAGGAGGTAGACCTATTTTCATCACTCAAATTAGAAAATGCTTGTGGAGCCCAAAAGATATCAACAAAATTTCTTCTAACATCCTATAAATTTGTTCAAAGGCTTCTACAAAAAGTGTCATAATGTATTGTCCCTTTTAAACATGTGCAATACACAACCAAGACCATGTTTACATAAATATGGAAACATATGAAAGATGATGGGAAAAGTCCTCACACGAGAAATAAATTGGTTACAAAAATAGTTCATCTCTATGTAATTAGTTCATTTTGTCTATGAACAATAAATACTAATATTACTGGCCACTCAAAATTCATAATGTAGCTTCTCTCCTCATTTTTGTTTAAAGGGTTTGATATTAATATCTTTAAAAAAAATTCCAATAAACTTTTCAAAAAGAACAACCACCAGAATTGAATAATCTAAACTTAAAATTGTAAGCATCAAAACTATGTCTACAAGAATATTATCGATTAATAACGATAAGGCTTCACAAGAGTGACCATTCTGGTATTAAATATAATGAAATCTAATTCTTACTAATATAGTGGTATTGTTCTAGAGCCAATAAAAGTAGGTAGAACGCTAAATATATACATTGAGTTGGGTTTTATACCTGGACTTGAATTTCTTGAAAAATTCCAAGGATTCATGGATGTGGCCATTCTAGGAATATGAAGAAATGATTGTATTCCATAACACAAAATTATATTAATCACACTACCAACCATAACATCACATTCAAATTTATTCTGTAAAGAACCGCCTCGTTACGACAACCGTTCGAGTGATAGGTGCAATTTTTTTTTTTTTTGTGTGTGGTTAAGGTGTGTGCGCGCGTGTGGAAGTAACAACATACTTAACTCTACGTCGCCACTCGAATACCAACAAGACACAACCACAACAAAGGTAAAACTGACCACTACATACGACTGACCTCCCACCCGTCCTACCCTGCAAGGTTAGGACCTCCATGACACATAAGCAACGCTCAAGCCTAGGTTCCCATCGTCTTTAACCATTTAAGGTCTCAGGGCTGGCGACTGTTCTGAGGAACATGGAGGTGTCTACATCCCACCCGACACAACAGACCAAGCAACCAACAGATCACAAGAAAGTACAACATAAGTAAGAAGAACAACTGCGCCCTTTTCGGAAGGCGCGTGACAAGGATTCTGACAACGGACCCAAAATTCCAAATTAATTAAATGAGTCGACAACCCTTATTTATTAACTCCGCGTAGTTTTTGTACGTAAATATAGGTCATGGCGTCATATGTGTTATTAACAATCGCAATACCACTGTCATGTATTACTAACCATCGATCATTTATATCGCATATCCGGACCATGATCTTACCATTACAATAACTCTTAAATGCTGCACCTACCAATTTCTAATAACCTTTTCAAGATAAAACGTTTAGTTCCAGCATGAGGATCTCTCATGCCTTGTCCTCATAATCATAAGGTTCATTAATGATACATTAAACGACATCATAATTATAAGTAACATTAATTTGGAATAGCAATATACCTCTTACTTTAAAGTGGCAAAATAAAAAGAATAAAACATAACATGACAATATTAAAAGGGCAATATGGGGAAGGATGATCTATCAATATATAAAATGACAATCATAGAGATAGATAAAATTAAGAATCTAATTTAAAAACCTTACCATAATCGAGAGTATCTGCTTTAAACATTAAGTGCATTAATTTTTCCAGAAATTCAGAGATGCTATCATTAATGGGTGGGTTTTGTTTATTGGATTAATTAAACCTTTGTCTTGTGAGTTAGCGAGAGCTTAGAAATCGTGTAAACATATTTATATACTTTTTAATTTAAAGTGGCAATCAAAACAATAAAACATAAAATGACAATAATAGATAGCGACATATTCCATGATTTTTTTTTTATTTTTTAAAGGCAATCTCATCGTCCTAAGTACAACATCGTCACCTCTATAACTTATCTCAGGGTTAGAATATCAATGGCATAATGATTTGAATGACAATATGTGACCCATCAATCTTTAAATCGATCTCTGTTAACATAACAATTTAGGAAGGACCTAATTGGCAATAATAAAAATCGCCAATATCGAAAATAGCCACATTAAATGACAGCATGTAGTTTCGCCTCCTAATTATATATTGAGAGTGACACTAACATTTAATAATGAAAATAAGGCTTATTACCCTTGTAATACCATTTCAATATTACAACTTACTTAACATTCTCGCAACCTTCCTTACAATAGCGTGACTAGACCGTTGGTAGTACAAGGTGTAAAATCTGATGGGCGGCTGAAGCTATCTGAAAGGAAGGCAGAACGTTTCACATATAACAGCCTAAATAATATTGAGGAGTACATACATACGTGTTGGCAATGATGGAAATTATTAGACAATGATATGAATGTATTTTTAAGTATTATTTTATTGAATGTGCTAATCTTATCAAAAGAGCTTTGAACCAGGTTGAAGAACGACCCAACCCTCCATCTTGACATTACCATTACAATCAGAAAGAAGGCGAGAAGAATACGCTGCAGGTTACCACGAACAACCGAAAACTAAAAGAGAAGATCAGGATAGCTGGGCAGTAGCTTGATTCCGACAAAGTCTTACAATAACATGACCTCACAGTTAGCATTAAAAAGAGGATTGAGCAGAGGTCCCACCAGGGTGCAAAGGAAAAAATTTATATCAAAACAAGGAAGAAGAAGAATTTCAAAAACTGACGGGCAGAAAACGCCCCTTCTTACCAACGACTCAGGTGTAAAAAGGCGGTTATGACAACAGCCAACTATCAAGGGACTGGTGGGCGCAGTGAGGGGATGTAATCCCGTGGTCAGAGGTTTTCATGGACACAATCGTGAGGGCTCAGACGGGTTTCATGCCGACAACGCAGGCTGTAAGGTTAGCAACGCTCGCTGGGTTACCTTAATTCTCCCTCTGCATATTAATATCGCCCATACACATATGTAACACGCAAATAAAAGAGAAACGCCCCTGCACGCCAACACACGCCCATGCTAAAATGTAAACGCTCATACACATATGAAAAAAAACGCAGATCAAAATCGTAGGGGTTCTAATGCCAGTCTAGAGGAAAAACACAAACCAAATAAGAAAAAACAACGCACCACTGGCTACTATGCCTGGACAGAAGGAATCACATGAATCAAACTCAAAGGAACGCGTCTGTCTGCCCGATGCCCGCGGGAAAAGGTGCGCACTCAGCCATTAAGGGTATGACACACACAGTGACCACAATGGGTTAAACGCCCAAGACATTGAAACGAATTCCAAAGCTAGACAGAGGTGGAAACAGTCCGGGTTTTCCCAAGAGAAATTACGCAGACACAGAAGCTGGGCGAAAGGTATGGGTCTCAGATTGGAATTCCAGGATGCAAAACGCACAAGGAATTAAAAATTCAACTTAAAAACTGTACAAGGGTCACCAACGCAAGGAAGCCGTATTCAACTTTATGAACAATTATCAGATTATGTTACTGGTTAAAATTCACAAAAAAATTCTTACAGCTATCAATCGGTTAAGAGAAGACTCCCTATGTCTCTCCCAATTTTAATCCAACCTCTACAAATTTGCTCAGGGTGAGATCTGGAAGGCATACTACAGTTTTTTATGTACGTCGAACAGTTCCCAATCGGATTTAACCTATCAGTATTGAAACTACAAACAATTTGTCTTGACTAAACATTTGATAAATATGGAGGCCATTTAAATTCGGATTTAATAAACACATCAAATTAGATATAAAATCAGTCAACAAAATAGAAGTCATTACAGTTCAGATTTAATAAATATGTTAAGCGAGCGTACCGAATTCCTTGTGCCTGCCTTGTATGTTGTCCGTGCCTCGCTCGCAGTCCCGCGTTCCTTGCCGCTCCTGCTTGCCGACCGCAAAAGGCTCACCGGTACCTCCCAGCCAAATGCGAGGGGTACTCTGCTTCCCCCGTCGCCCCCCGAGCCGCAAAGGGGCCACACAAGAACCAGAGATGACTAGCGTCTCAGCTCGCCTCCACGGCTGAGCTACCACTCCAACAAGCTGAGATTACACCCAACTCCTCACAAGAAAATCCGTCAAACCACAATTCGGCAGCGTAACGTTACGCTCACCGATCATCTCCTTCTTCCTTCCTTTCCCTTTCATTTATAGCCCAATGAGACCCACCTACTTTCCTGATTATTAATTAATTAAATTTTTTATGACAAACCTCCCAACAATCTCCGCCGTCCAAGTGTCACTCATCCCTAGGGTTCTCCAATAATTAATTTCTGTTTATTAATTAAAAGTCTAAATTCCCTCACACCCCCAAAAT
>ML777241.1:1152343-1192824 GCA_009831015.1 Picea engelmannii | reverse complement strand
GGCTTGACGGATTGGTAGACTCTATAACCCCTGGAGTCAACACTCCGCCAGGTGAATCTTGTGGGAGACTAAGGGCTCTAAGGAATAAGGCCCCCGCCTTATTGCGCGCCCCTTAGAATCATCGTGAGTGACTGTCGCAGTCTACCCTCATGGCATCGTGGATCCTCTCGAACTAGGTAATCGTTAACCTACAGTTCAAGCCACGACGGGAGTGCTAGTAGGATGTGCAGGGCTGCTGTCCACACCTCTCCCTCTATCTCTCTGGAACTCGTGTGTGGCCCCTTTACTCCTTATGTGAGTCTGGTCGGCAAGCTATCGTCAGCCTGCATCATCAACCACCATGTCAGATCATGTCAACAACATATCATAAAATCAAAAGCATAGCATCAGATAAAAAACAATATCACCGTAATGAAACAACCAAATAGCCCACTCCCTGACTCAATCCGGAGTCCAAGGGAGTTCCACCGATGCCTCTGCATCCTCAAGGTCCGAAACCCTGCACACTCAAAGAAACTGAATCAGCAGCACCTGTCTACATCAACATAGTAGAAACATCTGTCCTATAGCGTAACACATCATAATGAAGGAAAAAGTTTTATCATCATAAAAATCCAGATCACTTGCGAGCAAGTGTCCTCAAAGAATAAGTTTGGTAAGTGCGCCAGAGCGGGATGTTACATATTCCTACATTAGATTATAGTATACTGCAAATATAATTTCATCCCATGACACATCATCTTGTTTAAGCCTTCTTTCAATGTTTCACCAAACAATGGTAACATTCCTGCATTTGGAAAACATATCTATAAACACATTTCCAACTACAACATAACATTCAAATATAAAACTAGCTATAGATTTCAATGTTTCATCAATCAACCAATTGTGTAACACATACTGGAATACAATCATACCCTGAAAGTCAATCCAGAAAGAATAGGTAAAGGTGGTACAAGCTACAATAGTGAAGACAAAATCATTGTCATATGGAGGTGTTACAAGCTACAATGGTGAAGACAAAATCATTGTCATATGGAGAATGGGATAGAGGTTAACATGAATGGTTGTGTGTTGTGTGATACACTAGGTACTTGGAAAAGAAATTTGGACCTTTGAATCCAAGATGGATCCTTGTTGGCCACTATGTTATCTTTATAAAATTAGTTAAATAATCTATTCAAAATAAGTTCTTGGAAAAAATTGGTATGATATTTTAAAATGAGTTTGAAGCTAGATCATCTTGTCAAGAATAAGTATGGAGGCCCTATCCATATCATAGTAAAAAAAAAATCACCAAGTCTTCCTACTATTCCTGTGTCAAACTCTGCTCAACCCCGTTATTGAGTCGAATTAAATTGGTCTCAACTTTGACTCTTTGTAGGTAAGTCAAAGTCTTCCAACATCAAGTCAGATCCACAAGTATTGAGAAATCATGCCCAAACCCACAAGTAACTCATGGGCTATTAAGTTTCTTGTCGAGTCTAACTTGCAACCAAATGGAAAACTCATAGGAATAAAATATAAATGTGAAACAAGGAGATAAAAATTGTATTTTTGGCCAATTTTTGATGACTTGAGTTTGGACCTGAACTCATGAATCTCTACAGGAAATTGGAGACAACCTTGAAATTCTATAGTTTTATCATTGTCTAAGGATTTTCCAGAGGACCAACATCAAACAAAATCATAAGAAGATTTAAAGAGTTGATCCACATAAACATAAAGGAAAAACTTCCTTTCATATGCACAATAGAAACTAGCCATGGCAAAACTATGTACATACCAAAGACAGGAAATACCTCTACAAATATAGAAATATTAATGACAGAAAATACTAGCCTACCTAAAACTAATCTAAAGACTAATCATGACTACCCCACTAACATTTAATCATATTTTCCTTTATATTAATTGCACATGATGTTCCACACATAATCAGAGCAATCAGCTTGTGGGCAGAGCCTTGATAGTGGTATTTCATGAGTTTTAAAGCCTTGAAGATCAATATCTTTCCAAACTAGTTTCTTGTATGATTAAGATGTCTAAAATTATAGGTATATTACACCAATAACCACAATAAGCTTACTAGTGTAGTTGTACATTGTGCCTAAGATAAAAACACAAATTATGTATTGATATCATTGCACTCACAAACTAAGCATTGAGGCACCACATCCAAGCTGGAACATGACACTAACAAGGTAGTTACACTTCCCAAATACACATATTTTTACAAATTAAGTATCAATTCAAATCAACTCTTAATATATTGTTCAAGAGAAAAAATCTAAACATGTTTTTCGAGTGATGTAAATGCATCTATCCACAATGATAATACGTAAAACCCTGGTGCCAAAATCTAGCAAAGACTAGGGAATAACCAAGACAAAGAGAGATGATATGTGGTTGGAAATGTCTTTTTACATAGACATATATTTTTTTTAACAAACAAAATGAAAATATCACCATTAGCATGCCTAGGAATGAAAATCTATGCCAAATAATAAAGTAGAAATGCACCAACCACCACATATATATCAATGCATTTGAAAAGGGTAGCAAACGTGGATGCAATCTTCATTTACCAGGAATAAAATAAAGGTGAGTACAAGCCCAGGCCATTCAACATGAAATATATCAATCAAACAGAATGCAATATTAAATCAACCTAAATGGATTGAAGCAAGGCAATCTAAGGCATATGGCTTGTGTACCTTCCAACCTTTCATTGGTTGGCATAGATACATATCAATCTAGAAATCATTTTCTTCCCTACCCTATATAAATCCATCCATCTATGGGATTTAAATATTCAAATGGGTAGAAATAAAGGAAGAATATTTCTAACCAAGATTCATTTGTCCCCATGCATGTCAAAGGAAGTAGCACTAGTAGTTTCAATGGTCATTGTATTTGATTAATAAGTATGACTAAAAGCTAAATCTTATATATGGAATTTAGTCACTCAATTTCAATTGGAAAGAGAAGTGCAAGCCTAATTATTAATCAAGCATGGGCCTAAGACTCTATTATGAAGGAATGTAGGATAGTTCCAAGAGTGGAAGAGAGAGTGAGACGGTGAGACATTCAAAATAAAAGATAACAGTTAGGGACTGGTAGTAGAGGAACTGCATACAAGGATATGAATAAGAACATGATGGGGATAGGAACATGGTAGGAATAGGGGAGAGAATAGTTCCATTCAAACATATTATTATTTATTTATATTTTTAAGTATGTAATTAATAGTAGTCAACCATCCCATCCATAAAGTTGGTGGGTTGGTCCTACTTCACAACCCCCTTAAGCGAAAAAATCTTTGAAAAACTTGCTTGACAATAGTTCTATAGGATTTTACAATATAGTTACTAAATTTTGTGATTACAAAGAAAATATCATATTTAATAAACAATTAGATACTCCAATATAATGTATATTTATCCATAATATACAAAGGAAATAAAACCCAAAACAATTACCAACACACTACAAGCAAACTTGTAAGAATTACTAGTAATTACAAACAATTCACCCAAACAATTACCCATAGCAAACAAATAGTTACTAGTGAATAAATTTCCAAAGAATGTAATGTGTTGAAAAATAATGTAGAGATTCATAGGATGGTAGGATTGAAATCCTACCACATAACTATGCTTCCTTTGCCCCAATTCTCTCCAATCCAAACTCTCTTCACAACTCCATGACCAAACCCTTCATCATTCCTCTACCATAATAGAAACAAAAGCGAAATTGGGTTATAATTGCTCATATGCAGGCATATAAAAAGGTAAGGTATCTCTAGTTTAGGGTCAAGATACTACTTCACTACCATGCATGAAACGAATTACAAAGGAGAGGGAGATGCTTAGCCAAATGTGTTGGATGGGTGGGAGAAACAATGTAATAAAGTGTGAATTCAATACCACAACCACACCAACACAACCCTCTTGCCATGTGGATGTTTTTGTATTCCATGTCAACTCATCCACGTGGGAAATTAGACCGTGTAAAAGAGGGTGCATCACTATTGGTGTCCTTCCCCTATGGGAAAGTATTCTTTGAACCCTTTCTTTATATATATATATATATATAGAGAGAGAGAGAGAGAGAGATTTGTAGACTATTTGACGACACCTGCTCTATTCACTAAGGCTTTAACATGGCCACTAACAATTTTTGTGAGTTGAAGCTAATGGCTTGGTCTTTCTAAATAGGCTCAATTACAAGCTTATTTCAATAAAATGGATGCCTACTGTAAGTGGAGAAATTTAAGTTTCCAATAATGTGAATTAATCAAATTATACTCTCATTTTTTATACAAAAGATATTTAAAAAATTACATATTAAACTTGGAAGTGTTGCATTGCATTTCATTATACATGATAAATATGGATTAGAGAATACAATACAAACAAGAGACATGAGACTACAATTCCTTGTTCCTTTTAAGCAAAATATGACGAGACAACAAATTAAGTTGGAAAATAATATCAAAAGAAAGTGAACTGACAACTACTTGCTAGTGTATGCTAGTTTTAGATCTGTGTGTGAGGCTAGTATGAGTAATTGATCCTATTAGCATATGGACGCAATAGAGAACATCTAAAATATTGAGAGAGAAAATTGTGCAACTCTCAAAAGAAATTTGAATATTGTAGTTGCTTGAGAAAAAAAACTATATATGGTTATGAATCATTACACCATCTTTTCTAGTGGAATACGTATGTTTAGCAAGCCCCAAAACACACATTTTAGAGCCTAAACACATTTTAAACTGAGGACTCATACAACTTGGTACATTTTTGTAATGGCATCACAGGTAGGAATTGTGAAAAATGCATGATCCAGACAATGTATAAAGAAGCACCAAATCTTACTAAAGAAATGGGAAAGAAACCAAGGGGACACTAGAGAAGAAGGTTTAGCTCAATGGAATTGTAACTCAACATATCTCCTAGCGTTCAAGGCCAAACAAAATTAATGAGAATCAAGCTTCCCACTAGATAGGTGATCTTGAACCTACACTGTCTAACTAATCTTGCAATTTGACAATGTTCGAGACGCCAATTTATGTTGGAACTATATAAATGCTAGAATTAGAAAGTAATCATCTTATAGATGGTAATTCCAAAATATCAACTTTTAAGAGTATTCTGATGTAAAAAGAAGATCTCACAAAGATAAGATAAGATTATTTTATTGATGTCCAAAAAATGACCACAAAAGTAAGTCAATGGGACTAATAGGTGCAATACAATGTAGATACTATGTGGGAGTGCAAAGGAAACTCTTATATTAGTGTTGAATGTAAGAAAAAAAGGAAAGGAAAGAAGAGATAAGAATCTAGTTTAGGATCTGTAAATTGGTAATCCAACAAAAAGAAGAGGAAGTGTAGATGTTGTGGTATAATAAGAGGGCCAAGGACTAAAGATCATAGTGTTGTATGAGAGAGGGAGAGAGGATGACAAAGCATGATCTTATATAAATGTATGAAGACATATTATGATTTTCATTGAATACAAACTTGGAAGTTCTCTTCTAATGTGTATGGTTCTCTCTATGTATTCAATTTATGATACTTTTGGGGTTCAAATGAGATATTGAGTTGAACACTTTCACCTAGCTAAACATGACTTCTCCAAAGTGCCGATATGGATCACATTGTACTCACTCTAATTGGAGGTCTTGAAAGAGGAGATTTAGGAGTGCATAAGGAACATATTGGATATCTACATAAAATCCTCTAAAGTCACCAAATCCAAGAGCTACACATATTATTCACATATTTGTGTTTTGATCAACCTTGCAATCCCCCTCCCTGGATAAATAATCCTAGAAAACCAAGACAATGAGTGGATTTAGACAAGGAATACCAACACATGCATCTGCAATCGGATATTAAGAAAGAATAAGACAAGCAAGGCTTGTTATGATCTGTAAAATTTCCATTAAGGCAATGGGCACCCTTAAAAAACTTTGAACAAGCCTTGTTGTGTGAACCTTCACACTTAGAAGAGGATTCAATGATAAATTTTCAGCTCTACTTATATATATCTATATATATATATATATATATATATATATATATATATATATATATATAAGTACTCATTAAAACAAGTTCCATATACAAATGCAACATATGTATATCTATGACGTATCCCATAAAGTTCCAAAAATTATATCTACATTAAGTACAAAAATGAACAAAGTTCCAAAAATTGTATATACATTAAGTACAAAAATGATTAAGTAATCATTTGATAATGTTCTCATGAAAACAAACTAGAAATTCCAAATGGAACATATATGATCTATGAATTATCATGTATGGCCATGTTCTCTTCTACCACTCTCTCCTCCAAGTTGTCCTATAACACATTTGAAATGCATATATAGACATAATTGTAAGTACTTATATTGAAAAACAACTAATAACTACAATTAAATTATGATGCATCCAATCATAGTTACAAACATTCAAACATGGTTGATACCTGGGAATCGCCAACCAAAACATCCTCTCAAGATGGAAGAATAAGGTTGCCCCATACCCAAGTTCCCCTCCTTGTTCCCATATATATATATATATATATATATATATATAGCATTTGTAAATAATTTAATGAATTAAAATTAAATGATTGACACTTGAAATCATAGTTTCAAATTTTGAAACATGCAATACCTATGAGCTGTCAACCAGAACATCTCCCAATATGCAAGAGGGTTTCCCCATACCCAAACTCCCTCGAGACATGAGACTACTCCCACCACCCTGCGATTTGAAAATTTGAATTGTAAGAAATTTTGTTTCTAAATTAAAATTTTAAATGACACTGTGATTTTCATAACTAAAAAAAGTTTCGAACATGAAGTTATACATGTGAAGTCCCAACCTCTAGAAAATATCCCATGCCTAGTGATGATAGTCCCAAATTTAATGATGAATCATTTAACATTCAAGTGAACTGCAATTAATGAACATAAACATTTCGTGTTATTTCAAAAGTTGTTATGATGTGGATCGAATAACAAAAGATTTATCATTGAATGCATGAAACACTTGACAATTGTAATACATACTAATCCAATGTTGTCTTTCTCACACCCAATTAATTCTTTCCAAACATTGTGAAAAAACTTTGCATAATCGCATACCTCTTCGAGGCCCATGCAGTCTACCTCATCATCCATCTTCTTAACAAATCTTTCATGGGCATTGGATCATGCTCTCTGTCGATTCAAAATAACATCAATACCAACAAAAGATGAATTTAAATTATCCGTTATTACATCCCTTGCATCCTGACCAACTTGTGAAGTGGCCTCCATCTCTGAACGTAAAGAAACCACCCTTGGTGTATGAGATACCAAAGGTGGTGGAGGTCTAGGAAATCTTGGATATTGAAATGAACCTCTCCAATTATATGTTCAAACTTTATAAACACCATAGTATTTGAATGATAGGTCGATATAATTAGGGTGAATATTCTCAAAAATTTCTGCATAGATAAATCCTACAAAATAAAGCAACACCTCATTATTCCATGGTAATCTACCATGCATTGCTAAGAATCGATCATAAATATGGCTATCAATGTTAGGGTGCTTGAAATATTTCACCTTGAACATCGATCGCTTTGGTCCTTCCTTAAAATTAAACATTGGTATAGCTTGTTTTTTGAAACCCTTTTCTCTATTTCAGTCCATTTATCAGGGCCCAACACCACTTGCTTGTGCCTCCTCATCAAATCAATGAAACTATTGGTTGTTGTTCCAAGCCTCTCATATACATCAATAAAGTTTTTTAGAGAATGCAAAACAATATCCATTGAAGCTTTTTATGCTCTCTGTAGGGAGATCCAATTGCTCAAGATCATCCTTCAACTTTGCATGGTGGGATGCAATGGATCAACTCAAGCACCATCTGCAAATGGTTGTTCTCTCTCTCGCGATACTCTTTCTCACGATGATCTATTGAATGATGCATATGAAAATAAATTATCAAGTACAATGAATTTTATCAATTTCAGAACTTATGAAAACAAGATAAATATGCAAGTATGCACACAATTTAACATGTTTGTATATACCTTGATCTCCAAACTGACTAGATATAAATGAATTTGATAATCTTCTAGACTAACTAGATCTCCTTGTTTGACTAAACTCCCTTGTTCTTGGATTACTAAGAGGGGGGTGAATCAGTAATAGAGCAGTCTAATCCTTTTTAACCATAAAATTAAAGTGTTATATAAATGTAGCATTATCATCCAATAGTTGCAGAGTAAATAAACAATGAACAAATGAGCAATCGTATGCATACACAGTACACTAGTGTTTTTACGTGGAAACCCAAAGTAGGAGAAAACCACAGAATGCTTTTTCTTATATGTCTTTAATAATTAAATTTATTGGAAGCACCAACTTCCTTTGTTTTCCAGCTACAACTAGAAGGAGGCTCCAGCCCCCTAGTTTCTCAAGATACAACCTGAGGAAAGCTCCAAGTCCCCAATTCTCTGGCTACAACCAGAAGGAGGTTGCAACCCCTTATTTTTTCTGGCTACAAATGGAAGGTGGTTACAACCATCTGTCCTTGCCTCTTCCAACCACCCTATCATAGAAGTAGAATTATGGAACCACTATCATAGTATCACTATGAGATATACTACTGTAAACCTGTACCAATCAACTTGCACAAAACAACTTGTACCATAAACAAGTGCATCAACCGTGCACCAACCTATACCTCAAACTGTAACATTAGCGAGTGCATCAACCATGCACTAAATATGTACCAATAATGCATTGAATAGACATAAACTATGACTCATCAAGATGTACCAACATCATCAACTATACACCTCATGTATGTGCCAACTCATCAACTACTTGTCTCAACCATGTACCCAACATGTACATCAACCAAAAGCCCTCATCAATTTCATCATCCAAATATGATTTGTAACTCTGTAATAGACCTGATGTATATGATCACATACCTACAAACCTTCCTTAACTTTAACAACAAGAGACTAACATTGTAATCAAACTTTACTTTAGTCTCACATGACTAATTTTGGATTAGTCAATGACCCTAACTTGAAATAATCATAACTATGTACCTGTAATGAATAAATATATGAAAATAGTACACAATGTTCTTCATTGTATTTTATGCAATTCCTCAAGGTTTCACTACTTGTAACCTCTCATAAAAGGATTTATAGAAAAAATGACATACCTTGTTGAATTTTGTCTTATTCTAGAGAGCAAACTTGTAGAATGTGCACCGCATAGAATATTTATTGTATGGATCTAAAAATGGTACACATAATACTACAGACTGTACTCTAACCAATACATTTTGTATTACTGAATTTGGATTTGTTATGAAGAATTTATGACGTTTTTACCCGAAACACATGTTTTAAACTAGTTTCAGGACTAGCCACAAACCCTATTTTCCATGGAGTGTAACTCCAAAAATACAATGACCCACAAGCTAAAATTGTTCTAAAAGCTACTTGGATATGTTTCTTGAACGACCTTTGGATTTCGTGGTCTGAATGATTCTAGAAAAAAAGTTATTTTGAAAATGGTGAGATGACCTGTAAATAACATACCTTAGAAAGCATCATCAAAAGAAGTTATCCTCCCTTGAATTTCGGCCTTCTTTACTTCACCTTCCCTTTGAAATTCGCCTTAGATATCCTTTGGTTACCTCAGTCACTTGTAGATATTCAATATTCTCAAGTGTGACTAACTGAGAGACCCTTGCCTCTTATTTATACTTTTATGTAGCTTCCTCAAGGGAATACTTTCTAACCATCTTAAACCACTTTCATTATTTTAGGGCTAACCCACTTTTAACCACTTGTCCATTTAGTAATTTCTCCGTTAAATTTATTATTTAAATAATTTCTTTTGTATCCACTTTGACTTATAGTATACTCATCACTTCACTTTATTATTTAAATAATTTCTTCTTTGCAACCACTTTGACTACTTTGACCTTTTGGGGCTTCTAGACGATTGTTGAGGGTTCTCCAACTTCACATGGCCATAACTCTCTAACAATGAGGAGTTATGTGACATTCCAAATACCACCGGAAATAACATGACATGTACTATCCTTCTAGAATAGTCTTACCTTCAAATATATTAAAACTCATACCATTAAATATCAAACAAACTTGGGTCCATTACCCAAACCTTTGTGCTACCGGAATTCGCTACCAGATTTTCTTCAAGGGTTGACATGAATGAAAACCAACCCAAATAATCAACACTTGCATGACTAGTTGTCCCTGCCTAAATAGAGTTCCCTGTCGAACTAGGGGTCCCTATTGGACTAGGGGTCATTGTGTGGTTAGGGGTCCTGGTCGAACTAGGAGTCCCTCTATTTATTTCATTGGACAGTCTGAAGCATTTGTAAGGAATAATTGGAGACTTATGTCACAATGAATCCTCTCAATCCATATATATTATATATGTACCAAGCTGCAAATTTATGACAAGCAACAATTGTATATGTCACAAGAAAATTATGTTAATCAATTGACAATATTTTAATTTACATCATGGAAAAAAATGTGTTTCTTCCACATCCTAAGATATAATGAAATCTAAAAAAGAGAAGGAAAAAATCCATAGCATTATGGAATCATCCTAACAAAATTATCATGTGTCTAGGTTAAAAACATATTGTTTATGTCTGTACGGATTTCTTGGAGTTTCCAAGACTTGGAGAGTTTGACAGAAAATTTAAAAAATTGACCAAGGCTTTACTAGTTTGGTGAAGAAACCATTCTATGCAATTGGTTGGTTGTCTCTATATGAATGAAGAGGGTGATGTCAACCATGTATACAATTTAACATTCAATTCTAACATTCTTAGGTATTGAAAAACAACAAAAGACTATAATTTATTTAAATTCCATTACAGTACGAAGTTTAAGTGCATGCATATCCATCAAGTTGTGGTCTATAGGTTGAGAAGGAATCTTACCATATTAATGACCCAATTTCAAATCTCGATTAGCATAAAGCCTTGAAAATTAATTTGTTGACCAAATTTAATGATGTTCCATCATCTCGAGTGGGGAGTATAAAAAGGAATCACAATCTAACCACGATAAAAGTATAATTGTCCATGATAAAGGTATTTAATCTCTCTTATGCCACAAAGACATATATATATGATAATGATGAGAAATGAAAAGGGCATGGTGGAGAGAGTTTCTTCACAAAAACCATTTCCTCACAAGTGACAAAAGAATATGCTTGGATTGTAGGAACCAAAACAATCAAAACAATTCCATTCTTAGTCTAGTGGCTATTCATATTGAAATTCCAAAGTGTCAATCCTAGTTTTCTTAGTATATTAAAAAATGTATAGAGCTTAAAACATTGAAGAGTTCTATAAGAAAGTGCATGTTGTCATTCGAGAAAACCCGTCAATAAAACACACTAAGAAACATGTCCCTAAAGTGTAGAAGCATTACTTGACAATGAAACTAACCTATGAAGAGATTAAAGGAAAACCTAATTTCTTGGCTGAATGCTTTGAATGTTGACGATGATAAAGAGAATGATGAGTAAACCATTAATTTATTGGATCAACTATTTGTTATAAGGATGAGTAATAAAAGTAACAAATCATTGGCACATTATTAATCACATTCATTGGTAGTAGTAATGCGAAGGAATGGTCACATCCTAGGTTGTCTATTTAAATGGAGGATGTCAACATTGATTATAGTTGAACCCAATTTGTTTTCAAAATTTTTTTCATCTCTTTCTTGTAATGATAGGAACTCTGACCTAATATGGACCTTAATAATCATTATATCCCAAATTATTACAAGGCTAATTATAGGGGAGTGGCCTCGACCATAAGTTACTGGAATTTCCCACTAGGATTTCCATTCCCATAGATGTCATGAGTAGTTAAGGAAAAATTAAACGGACAACACAACTTACCAAGCCGCTAATTCTTCATGGATTAACATGTAAAAGTGTTACAAATTAGCAATTCAAGTAGAGAACCATTCACTGGATGGGATCTTTGGTTCAAACAAAATCTTGGTTTTATGTATTAGAAGTTTGGGATTCTATTTCAAGTGGGTCAGTGATCTAGTTCTGAAAACAAATCAACCAGTTATGAAATCATATATGATTGAAAATGGGAAACCCAATGATAAAAAAACGTCCCTCATCTATAGTGAAGAAGAGGTGTTAAGCATCATTAAGTCATAGCACAAGTGTTTTAATACCTAACGAAAACAAAAGGACGAGATTAAATACAAGAACATCTACTTGTTGGCTTTGGCTAAGAAACTTTTCCCTCCACACAGGCACTGCAACAAAGAAGAAAAAAAATGTAACTGTTTCAAATATTGTAACACGCATAAAATAATTGAAGTCTAGAATGCAAAATGTTGATACACCTCAAGCTACTCCATATGGTGTCAAAAAATTTAACTTTTTTGATGCTATCGATTTTTTGGTGCTTGATGCACTTAGAACATTTTTTTGTTCTATGGAAAAGATTGAGGGATCCCTTTGGCTACTTGGTCATTTATATTATGCCCAAAGGAGGAGGGGGTTTGGTTCTTACTGATGTTGCTACACAAGGATGCATGATTGATGTTGAGTGGGTGGTGAGATGTCTTGAAGGCTCTATGAATTGGAAGGTCCTCTTAAAACACTCATTTACTTTAGCTCAACATGTGCTTAAAGTGTGTGGTTTTTTTGGCTTGTGTGATATAATCTTGATCCCTCACTTGTTTTGAATTTTTAGATCCTTTATCTAAAAAAGAATTTGGGAGTCTTGGAAGTTTTTTGTTGAATTGATTAAGTGGAACTACTTTGAGATCCAATTAGGATGGTATCCTGCATGATGCCCAATTTGGAGTTGGAATCATCAGAACAAATGCATTGTTGAACTATCGAGGTTCCAAGCTCATAAACTAAGTAGAAAAAATATTTTTACATAGAGATATTTGGAACTTTAATGCTTTATCTTGGAAAGGACTAAAGGCATTTAGCCTATCAAAATTCCCTCCTTCATTTTGACAAGGTAATCACCAAACATATTATTTGGTTTCTTACCCCTGAGGACTAACATAAGCTATTGAAAATTCCAAAATTGCAAAATACAGCAACGAGGAAATCATGTTGGTCATGGACTTGAGGGATTTTTTTATCCTGTTGGTGGAGGAGGTGGTCAAAATGGATCTTCACAAATGAAACACTAGCTAAAGTTAGTAATAGATGAACAACACATAGTTACTAATGGATCTTCGCAAATGAAACACTAGCTAAAGTTAGTAATAGATGAACACCACATTGTTACTGATGGTTGTTCTAGGGATATGTTTTACCCTGTTTTTGTTTCTAGTAGGAAGTCATGTTGTAAAATGGATCATTTTACACAATCCATAACTCCTACAGTTCCTCTTCAGTACATTCCCAGCGTCCTCATTGGTTATAATGACAATACTAAAAGGTAAGCCTCTTCTCAATGTAGCATTTATCATTACATGGATCTTGAAGGATTATTTATTTACATCTTGACATATCACGATGATCAATGATTATCAATTATTCTTTCAATTTAATATCTATTTGAAGAACTCTTTCTTTGCATCTCAAAATCTTGAGCAAGTTGTGATACTCTAGAATTATTTTACAAGATGGTTGATGACATAAAGAATGGTAACTTTTTTCAAGAGTCACATTTAGACATTGTCAGTTCATAAAAAACAATTGTGTTGTTTTCACTGTCTACTACACAACCTCAATACAATTTTAAAATATATTCATTTTCATACAAAACATGGTAATATATGCACTACACCTATCAAATCCCCAATTAGTCAAATAACAGGTAGCAAATATTCATTTTACATAATATCAGTGTGCAAGTACAACATTTGTGTATGTATGTGGTGATAAATCGCAAGTCTTCATAGAGGTAGCATCTCCATCACATTTACTTGTTTATTGGAGATCCTTCATTATCACTTCATGTGGAAAGAAGAATTATGATTTCCATAAGTTGGTCAAAATGATTTTATGAACAAGAAATGTTTGCTATTTCTACAAAAATGCATTTAAGTTGGAAAGAAAATTAACAAAAACTAGGAAAAAAGGAACAAATCTAAGCCTCACCAATGTTACTCGGGACCATACAACAAAGACTATGAATAGAAAATAAATTCCACACTTATTTTACCTAATAGTAGTTAACATATGAAATAATCTTGGTTGTCTGATAATCATTAATACCACCAAGATAGAATATTCTAGATAGACACTCAATTTCCATATGACCTTGAAAATAACATTTGCAAATTGAACATGGACTTTTTCACAAGTGTACAATGCACCAATCTTTCATTTTCTAAAATACAAAAGAGTTCTATTACCAAATTCTTACTATAAAGCTCATAATAAGAATGCAACACATAAACAACTAGAAATATGTTTAGAATGAATAGTAGAGCCTTTATTGTAGGCAATGTAGGTTTAATGCTTAGCATTGAAATGGAATACTAGGTTGAGTATCATTCTAGGTGGTGATTTGAGTTACATTAAGTATGCTTTTGTTTAGCATTGAAACTAGATACCAAGTTGAGTAAGCTTGTGCGCTATGAGGTCGCTTGTAATGTTCAATTTTAATTTTGTTGGTGGTCTTGCAAATAGTGGTTTTGTCTTCAAGTGTTTGGTCTCGATGATGCTTGTTGTTGCTTATGCTCAACTTGTCTTGACAATAATTTCCATGCTATTTGTGACCTTGTGTATTGTAGGTTTTCTATTGGGGTTTCGTCATTCATAGTCATGGAGAGATGAGGTTGTCTATGTGCTTAGTAGTTGTATGAGGCAGATGGTCTATGAGGTAGTGGATTGGAATTAAATTGTTTCACCAACTCCATTATTTGTAATAGAGACCAAAAGTACTATTTGTGTAAGAGAAGAAACATTTAATTTTCCCCTCTGATAGATAAATCATGATGATGATTAGAAGAATCAATTTGGATAAATAATGGACATTAGGTTCCTTAGTTAGTAATTAATCCAAATTCAGTAACTACACATTTCATTAATGTTATAGCCAAAAGTTATTTTCCGTGATAACAAAAATTCCTTCTTAAGAGTAGAAACAAATTTGTTTTCTATTGGTTGATTAGTGTAATTTCTATATGCCCTTGTGAGATCAAAAGTGATATTTGTGTTAGGATTTGAATAAAACTAAGCATACCTTAACTTCTCCCTCACTCGGGTGCTAAATTTCTCACTCGGGTGTTGCTCCACTAGTCTTTGTCACTAGAGGATAGTTCGAGTGTTGCTCCATTGGTATTTGTCACTGGAATGGAGATGAGAGATGATGAAAGGAGCCAAAATGTGGCTTGGTCAATTCGTCCGATATATATAAAAAAAAATTCGACCAAAAATCGTGTTGTTGGACAAAAACATTCAGGAAACGTACCCGATGCACGGACTCCAAGGGCACCATATATTTAACTTTTGGCTGAAAAAATATTTCAACAGAAAGTGTGTGTGTCATTTCTTCGACCGAAAATTAACCATTAGTAATTTTTTAGCCCCAATTCTCACGAATGTGTTACCCACATTCATGATTTTACCCTTGTATGAATTCAAGAGATACATAGTCTAGCTTGGCAACCTAAAGGCATATCAAATCCAAATTTAGATAGATCTCTCTCAAAATGCCTATACTACATAGACCTAGTCCACCACCTAAATTCAATGCACTATAATACCATGAACACAATACATAAGTTTGATGGATCCCCATGCCAGGTGAAGTTTAAGACCACCTTTCTTCTCTTGGTGCAATTTGCAATGAAATCATGGCTAGGATGGATTCAATACAAACATCATCCAACAAGACCCAAGTTAAGGATGAGTCAACATCCAATCATCGATGAGTCAGAAGTGATTCAGCATCCACGTGCCACTCTGTGATAGGTTACCACAAACTACCACATGTCACTACTCGATTGGTTGCTACATGTCATGGTTTCATTTACTTCCATGTGTCATCCTCCCACTAGTTAATAGAGTTGTCATGTGTCATAAAATAACTAGTTTCCATGTGGAGTGATTTGATTGGTTAATGATATAATGGGAGTAACATAGGATAAATTGGTTAAGTGTGGGAGATGGAACATGTCACCACCCAATTGGTTGCCACATGTCATGGTTTCATTTGTTTTCATGTTTCATCCTCCCACTGGTTAATAGAGTTGCCATAGGTCATGAAATAATTGGTTGTCATGTGGAGTGATTTGATTGGTTAATGATATAATGGGAGAAACTTAGGATAAATTGGTTAAGTGTGGGAGATGTAAAGAGAGTATGGAGGGAGGTCATGAGGAAGGCTGGTTGGAAGGTATGGAGAGATAAGGAGTATGAACCTATGGAGGTGATGAACCCACAGTGAAAATAATTTAGAAAAATAATCTAAGTATGGTGAGAGGGGAGTATGAAGTATGGGGAAGTGAGATGGAGGAATAAGGAGTGGGATGGGATGTGTTTGCTATCATAGGTGTGGGATGTGTTATCTCCTAAAATAGAACAGTCATTTTTGTCAATTTTAGGTGATAGGGAGATGTCCAAAAAATTATTTCAAATTTTTTATAGGCTTGTAACAAAGCCTATTGTTTGTAAATAAACTTGAAATAAACATCAGAATTGGTTTTCTTAAGAAAAGGGAGAGTTACAGATTTCGGTGGTTTAGGTGAACCTGTGAAGCGTTCATTAACCACCGAAAGCCTTGGATTTCGGTGGTTAAAAGGGAAAAGTAAAGCCCAATTAACCACCGAAAACATGTCAACGTGGAAATATCAGAGCCCATGTTTTCGCACGATCCATATTTATATCATATATAGTTTTGGGTTATGCTCTGTTAAGATTCCATCTATCTCATAGAGACTGAGTCATCCCTATTCCCATGCCCATTAATTCACCACAGATCCAAGTCCCCTCCTAAAATTTTGCTTGTTGTCTCCCCTAGCCCGCAGGTGTGTCAATTTGCAAGACAGACGCAAGAAAACTCGAGAAAATGCAGAAGGAAGGACCAGTTCTGAGAATCGAATTGGATGGAACATGGTATTTGGAGGCACATCCTGAAGTAGTTGACTTTTTCAAGCAGGTTGGATGTTTTTCTTACTGTGAGAAACTGGAAAATTTCCATCAACATCTTTCAGAAGCCTTTGCTCTGTCATACAATGGGAGGAGAGCAACCATTGGCAAGGAAGAGTTTATAGTGGACGAGGAATCAATTGCAAAGATCAGCGGTCTACCTAGGACAGGTGAGTGTTGGTTCAAGACTACTATACCAACAAATATAGAATTCAGATCCTATCTACAACCTCAACACAAAAATCTTATCTGGAAGAAGGATATACCTATGTCATTTCTGGAGACAAAGTGGCAAGCTTTGCTCAAGGCTATTTTTGCCTACATTACATGTGAGGGTAGGTATAACAGAGTTATGTTTTACCATTTTAAACTGCTTAATCATTTTACTGGAAGGGCCGCTATCAAACTCCCTCATTACCTTCATAAGGCGCTTACTAAAATGGCTCGACAAGTCAAAGTTAAACCTATTAAGGTAGCGAGTAGGTTATCACATGAAGGTTTAATCACTTTGATAGTTAAAGAATCTTTGAAGAAAAAAGAGGTTGACTGGAATTATTTCTTGTTTTGGAATGAGTTTTCCACTGATCTACAACAAGATAACAAAGGAAAAAAACCTACAGCTAATAAATCACTCATCTCTAAGAGTAGCAGGAGGAAGAGGAGAGCCATTTCAACTCCTCAGACCGAAACAAAGACATCTTCTATCAAGCCCAAAAGGGATAAAAGGAAACTTGATTTTGTAAAGAAGGGTGAACAGACCGAGGGTCTTACTGAAGAAACTAATCCTTTGAATCTGCCATATAGTGACTCAAAGGAAGATCGTGAGCAAACATAGATACAGGGTGACGAACAGGCTGAGCAAGTTGCTAAAAGATACCCTAATTTACCATCCCCAATTCCTCCTGAGGAACATAACAGACCCTTGGCAAAAGCATCTGCTAGTAGACCAAGACCAGCTAGGTCACAGAAGAGAAACCAACTCCTTAATAAGGTTTATGAGTTAGAAGTCTCTGAGAAACAAATCAAGAAGAAAAATGCAGAGTTAGTTGATAAGAATGTGGAATTGTATAATATCAGTCAGGATGTAATGAATAAATATGATAAGACTCCGGAGAAAAATAAATCGTTAATGAAGGAGAACAGTAAGTTGAACAGACGACTCAGACTCCTAAGACTTAAGATGAAAGAGACTCAGACTCCAACTCCCAAGCACTCAGGGTTAGAAACCCTAACAAAATTGGCTACTTCCTTAGAGAAGGAAACATAACCTCCTACACAGCAGGTTGAGGTTTCCAGCCCTATACAAGGAGGAGAAACATCACCAAAGAGACCTTGAACAATCATCAAAGCAGAAAGGTATTTAAATTTTGCAATTTTGAAATTTTGGTGAAAGCTAAGATTTCGACGGTTTAGGCGAACATGATGACTATTCATTAACCACCGAAAGCAGAGATTTCGGTGGTTAATACACCCATATTCTAGCTATGTTAATCACCGAAACCTATCATTTGTCAGAGAAAGAGTATTTTTTCCTAGATAGAAGTTGTACTCAGCCAAATCTCTTGAAAACTCTTTCTAAAGATAGATATTGAATTGTAATGTCTAATATAAGATTCACTTTTGATGCAAAGAAGTTAGAGGAGGTGTTCAAGTTGATTTGGCACCTATTTTTTGGGGGCAATGAATCAACGTTTTATCTATATTTGGAAAATTCGAATGTATCATCCTCAAGAGATATCAAACTACCTTGGAAGGCTTATCTACACAACACAGAGGCTCTACATGATCTGAAGACCATAGAATGAGGAATTGACCTCATTTTGAGGATCTCTTCCTCTCTTTTTGTAAAATTGTTTTGACTTTCTATCTTTATCATATCTAATCCATTCTTCTAGGATCTGAACTTTTATTGTAAAGCTATAAAGCTGAAGATATGAGATGAACTAGAGGTTCAATATTGGATACTTTTTTCTACTATACTAGACTCTTATCTTGATAATAGAATCACAGTCTTCTTTTGCTTTCAATGTCAGATTTGTTCATGTACTTCTTTATTCTATGCTTTACTTTAGTTTAGCTCAGATTCTAAGAATTGTTATCTTCTTATTAAGCTCATGAACTTGAATTAAAGGACTTATTGCTATCTTGTATGACCCTGCACATTGTTGTATTTGGTTATCTAGACTAGTATTCTTCATACCATGTTCCAATTACTTTATCTGATTATTGATTTCTAAAAGAACTGTCTTATTCGAATGCATGATAAGATCTCATTTTCATTAGCTATTGAGTTATCCCATTGTTCCAAGCATACCAAATTTACTATAATCTTGAGTTACCAAGCATCTTTGGCCTACAACCCCAAAGAGTTTCTTGGAGTGATAACAGGATGGATGAAATTTTTTGTATGAACCCACAATGTTAAATAAGGGACGAGAGATAATGAGAGGTGAGGAAAAAATGGAAATAAAAATAAGTGTTAAGAATATAACAGAGGAGAGGGAGTTATGAGAGGAATGGAGAATTTCGAAAATAATCTAAGTATAGAAGAGAGGAGTGAGAAAAGAGTGGAGATGTGGAAGAGTGGGTGGAAGAGTGGAAATAAGATCAAGTATGGTAATTAAGTGAAATTACAAGACAATAAATGGTTCCAAAAAATGGTGTGGTTCCATGAGAACGATCATGGTTCCAAGAATTCTTAGTTCCAAGAAAAATTAGCTTTGTCGCATGTTGAGGAAGTGATCTTTAGGCATTTAGATGTAAACCTAGATATATTGAGCATGTGAACTCAAATTTTGAATCCACAAAATGTTTGATGAAGCTTTGACTACGGGCTACACCATGGACTTATAATCATTCCATTTTTTTTTCTTTTGATATCAATTCTATTATTATTCTAGGAGCAGAAAAATAGAGGTGACCAATTTTTTTATCAACAACTAGATCCAAATGCGGGACAGTGACCCCCTGTGGGTTGTTAGGAACACAATAATCTGAAGACCAAATACCTTCTCCATTGGGCTATGGATTCATCTTCACAATTAATTCTTGTAATTCCTCTTCCATGGAGTTAAATTCAAATATCACCTCCACTTAGCAACTGCTTTGTTATGTAAAACTTGGACTAAAACAATAAACTTATGTACACAAAATATCTACCTACCCTATCCTACTTGAAGGAAAGGAACAATGTTAGGTGTAGGTAGATTTCCAATGGAGCCATTCAAGCATCCATTTAATCTTTGGAATGAACTCCATAATTAGTGAACATATTAGATCTTGTAGCAAAGAGTCTGGGGCATCCTCTAAGTGTACTGAAAAAAACTAAACCTGGTGTGTTGAGATTATGATGGAATTGCTTGGCCAACAATGCTTTGAAACCATGATTCAATATAGTCAATTCTTGGTTTCTTAATAATGTTTCTATCTTTGATAAGATAAGGAATTTCCAATTTTAACATACTTTCATCTTTCTCCTTATCACTAACTACATGCAATATTTTTGATTCACTGGCAATGTCTTGAAAAAATTATTCCATTACGCAATGGAAATATTTCTCATCATTGTTCTCAAGATTCATTTCTTTCACCAATTGTTCTTGTTGTTGATTCTCTTGTGACTTTTCATCATTTGTTGCAAGGATGAAATCTTTTTGTGCATTGGGTGGAGGCTCCTCAATTTCATTTTCAACCTTGTTGCTTGAAAGATCTTCATATGGAGTATATGAGAGGATAAAATATTTATTATCTTGCATCCATATGGGAAAAGTTGGGTGGGAAGCAACATCGAAATCATCAACATAAACATATGGAATGAAATTTTTAACAAATAAAGTTTCCAACACATCCCAACTAGTATTGATCTTAGGAAGAAATGAATGGTACCATTCAAGAGAATCCCAAGAAGAGTCTGTAAAAATAATCAACATGTAACAGTTTCTTCAGTGAGATTGAAAACATCACATATGCTTTTGAATATAAACAAATGTTGCTTTGAATCCTCTGAAGTATTCCTAAACAATGTGGAAATTTTTTCAATAGGAATACCAGGCATCTTAAAATCTACTTTTGGTAGATTTAAAGGGGTTCTATGAAATCACCTCCTTCTTTGGACAATTATATGTTTTGTTGAGTTTTGTAAATCCATTGATGGGATTTGTGAATAAGGAAAATGAGCATCATGAATTGAATGAGGTTCTTTGGTGGAGCCACCATGAGGATTTTTCTTGAGATTATTGAATCTTTCCAATGGAATTTCTATGGATTTTAAGAGTTCTTTTAATGGAATCATGAGAGAGTTCATCCTCCTGGATATTTTGTGCTTCTTGGCCCATTTTGAGGTTATTCAAACATCTCTGAATAATCTTTTCATTAACCCCATGCATTTAGAACAAGTATTCTTGAATCTTATTTTCAAAATTTTGAATCATGGAGACTTTGGTCCTTCAATTAGATATGAAACAACGCCTCATATATCTTGAAAACAAACCATTCCCCTGTATGGTTACCAAAATTGTTTAATTTCTAGATCTGTTAAGGTCCAAACAACAACCTCATGAGGATATGAATCCCCCTACATTTTTATAGAGGTAGTACTCCTCTTTGGCTAAAAGATATATCTTGAATTTCTTGGATTAGGGAGAATGCTAGACATCAAAACCCAAATCTTTACTTCTTTGATTTGTGTATGGAATGATTCTTGATAACCAGATCTGATCTTTATGTACAACGAATAACTTCTTCTCAATAAAAATATTGAAGGAAGACTTCAACATCATAATAAATGTATACAAAACATCATTTATGCAACCCTATAAATCACATACAAGTAGAGGATACATCCATATCTTCTCACAACAACAACAAAAGGATGAAGTAATTTTGATCATCTCAAAGAACTTTAAATGATTTATGCATTCATTACTTGAAATAATTTGATGGGGATACTTTAAAAATATCATACTTGGAGATCCCAAGATCTGATAAATAATTAAAGTAAAACCCCAAATTAGTCCTTTGTGGAGTTTTATTCATAAAATATATTCATCAATACACAAAAGCTATGCAAATCAATTGACTAGTGACTCATAAACAAAGCTTGTCAAACAAGGACTAAGTTCCCATGCAATCCAATAGAAAATTCCGGCTTACATTTGGTAGTCACGTACATGGCTATAAATACTCCATGAGCATATAAGAAAATTGTAACACCACTGTTTCCCCCAGCTTGTAATTAATCGTTAATTATGATCACCATGCTATGGCATGGGAACAATGTAAATTTATTATTGTTTATATTGTCAATAACTAACTATGGGGGTGAAGCCTTGAAGTATTGGCCATGATATCACTAGAGGAAAGAGTGAGGAAACTATAGAGAGGTTTCACTATGTCGAAATGAACCCAAATTATATTTTTTGAAATAATAAGCCTCATCCCGATTCCAAGGAAAAATCAGTTAATGAGAAAAGGACCGGTGGTGAAACAATCAACTACCCCAATGAATGGAAGCATGGAGGGTCTAGATGAAGGGATAGAAAATTGTCAGCACAAAGTAACATAGAGGGAGGGTTTTCCTATAGGCCCAGACTGACTCGAGTTTCTTTTGACAGAAGGAACAGAATAGGTCCAGAACCTTCCTGGGCAGGAAAAAGGCATGCAAGAATACACACGAAGGCAGACAAGAAGGATACACACCAGGGAGAGGGCGTGCGACCTGAATATGCAGAGAGAAGGAGGAAGAGTGTGTGAGGCTCTCCAATCAAGAATAATAACTAGAATATTAAGCTTCTCTCATTACTGGAGAGAACCTAGAAAACATGACCTGAGCAAAAGGTCACGAGTTTGATGTTGAGGGAGCATCTGATAAACCTTGCAGAGGCTGTGATAGAGAAAGAATCTTTGAGAAACTGCAAAATTTCCCTAGTAATATCATGGCTTGGCATGGGGGTGGCTAGAGTGCTAAGAATGAATGCCTCTGAGCCTACAATTGGGTGAAGAGGTGAACACCCACAATTAATTGGTCGTTGATCGACTGTAATAGATAAGTATTTCATTTGCCTCATGCACTTGGATTGAAATGTATGATTTGAATGTCTATAATTGTGATTAATTGTGCCTCGCATGAAATTAATGGTTATAATTCTTACTGCTCTTCTGTAGTCTGTTGCATTTGAATGGGTGTAAGGTGACAAGTTTGGCCTCTGGGCTGGTTCGAAAATACCTCTCCCTGTCTTAGAACTTAAGCTCTGTAAATTGTAGGGCGCTCCCTTCAAACCAGTTGTCCAAGAGACCATGGTCTCATGCCCACGGCCTTAACCAAATCTTGGATAGGATTTAAAGAGTGTAGCATCTGGAGCTTGACAAAGTTCCATAGGACCATGCCTATGGAAACCTTTGTTACACTAAAAAATAAGCTAAGTGTTCGGGACTCCAGAAGTTTGGAGTTCTGGGGTAAATGAACACTGCAACATCCAAATGAACTGAGGAAACCTTCTAGTTTAGTTACCAACGAGGTTGAATGACATCTGGTGGTTTCCCTAACCATGACCGTGGGATATGTCCCACCGTTAAACCATGACTCACTTATCGTTCATGAAGTAACTCGAGCCATAGATTTGAGGGTACTCAGGAGCCTCCCTGACCATTGGATCTATGTCGTGTTCAGTTCGACATTGACCACTTCGGGAGAACAAAAGTTTTATAACACCAGAACCCCCAAATGTCAGAGTCACGAAGTTAATCTGGGTCGTTGGTAGTAAAGGGATGCGTGTCCGAAAATCAACAGTTATCTGGAAGTCTGGTTATCCAGCTAAATCGAAGTGCAATTGCAAGAGTGTGAAAGTTTCCTAAAGCTCCATAGGCTTGAGTAAATCTTGGTCGTTGGCGCTAGGTGCACGTGGCGACAGATTGAGTGTGGTTCGAAGTTCGATGCTCCGGAAGATCTGAGGTGTGTTATGCTTTAGGTCGAGAACTCCCGAAGTTGAGAGTATATATCGATCGCCCATTGTAGAGAACACGTGGACCATTTATCAAATTCCTTAGCATGTTCGGAGTTCATAAATCCGGAAGGAAGTGTGGTTCAAGGCATGGAAAGATTTGAAGTCGGGAGCCTAGAGAAGCACTGTGGGTCGTCGATCTAAGAATCCTTCGGGACCCCTCTCGATCATTTGATCCTGGGGATGTGTGTATCACGTCGAGAGCATGTGGGGGTCCACGCGGCGAGAAATGGTGATGTCATGTGTGGTGGCTTTGTGACATAGTAAAGAGGTGTTGGTAACCTGAGGCAGATGCCACTCATATTTCCAGCGGGTTTTGGGATGACAGGTGTCCCTATAGGAGTGGTCTAACATTGAGACGAAGGGACCCTTGAGCTAGAGTTGTGAGTCATTGATCTGGGGAGTATAATGAGAACCTCTCCCAACTTTCCAATCAACTAGGGGAAGGATTAGTGTATATCACTTCAGCGAAGTCCTACTTTGAGAGAAAAGGAGTGTTAAGAAGGTAGAACCCCTGAACGTTAAACTCATGAAGTGAATAGAACCGTATATCTGAGGATGCTTCGGGACCTTTCCTGGCCATTGGATCTAAGTTGTGGTCATTGCAATGCTAACCACTCCGAGAGCAAAGAGGAAGTTACATAGTGGATCCCCCGAATGATGAAGTTGTGAAGTAACAGAGGCCATAGATCTATGGATCTACATGGACACATATTGACCATGGGATATAAGGGGTGTTGGAGGGATATTATACCAGAGTGACATGGCACATTAACACCACCCAGGGCGATGTGGACCCACGTTCAACATGCCACACATCACCCTAATTCCTTATTTTCACAGATCATGTTTTTCCATTAGAAAGTGACATGTGTCAGCCATTGATGGGCCCACGTGTAATCTCTACGCCTTGCCATGTTTCAACCCCTTGGCGCATGCTCACATGGCCTAATAGCTGGTGGAGTACCTGGAGCCACTGGGACTTCGAGACTTCGAAAAAATTGGGGTGGTGGGATGTTGGGGATTAACTCGGTCGAAGGAACGAACCCACCTGTCCCTGCCCCTGCATTTACTGCGTTGTCACATGTAAGTGTTGACCCTTCGGGAGTCCAGGAATTTGGGACTCCATAGGTTTGGGGTGTAGTATCTTAGATAAGCCAAAAGTGTTGAAGGTCGGAGCCATGTGGCAAGATTTCAAGGTCCTTCGGGATTTCATGATTTCAGGACTCTGGAGGACATGTGCATAGAAAGAAAAAGGGGTGTTCAACGACGAACATCAAATTCTCGTAACTATGTGCGTTAAACAAGGACGTAGTTCCACCATTGGATTTAAAGATGGATGGATTTCCACCATGGATGTAGGAGCATTGGGGAGCTCTGGGACTTCGAGGAACCTGGGGATGGTACGAATGAGATGGACCCACGTGGGCACCACTTGGCCCTTGACCAATAACTCCTGCAGATATTTGGAAGGGCATAGCTCCCAATCCAAAGCTCGGATTCGAGCAGGGTAGCAGTTGTTAGATATCTCTTGATGAGAAAAAGATGATGGAGATCCTGAAAAGAGGATTTGAGATAATTAAGGAAGGATAAATGTTTATGCCCCATACCTAAAAAGGGTACTTAGGGGTCAGGTGTGTCACAAAGTGGTATCAGAGCGGGAAACAACACTTGTCCTACTTGGGCTCATGAAAGAGTCAAGACATTATGTTTTCTTTCTTAGAAAACTTTAAAGAAGAGGGAACCCTTCCCTACCCTATCTATAAGAGCATGATTCAAACATAGGCTTGGATGGGTCGGGGAATAGTCATAAGACTAGTTTTCCAAGGCTAAGATGAGCTTGTTGAGAGTATTATTGTCGTACATGAATTATCTACATAAGGTCCTTGAGGAGAAGGATGCAGATTAAAATTCAGTTGGGATTTTACCCAACAAGATTGAATCATGTTATATTGTGGCAGAAGAAGACTATCATTTCTTTTGGGAAATGATAGTCATTCCTTAAAAAGAGGGATTATGCCAAGGGGAATTAATAATAAAACTTGGATGCAAATGACATAAACATGTTTTAAGGGATACTTGAGTCCAGAGGGAAAATGCACTAAAGAGGTGGAATGAATTGCCTAAAATGTGGGGCTTAATGAAGCCTCTATTAATTAAAAGTGTTGATAGAATGAAGGATTTGGCATTGGGAGTACAATCCTCCATGCCTAGATACCTTATGGAAATAGGTGAGATCAACCTACTTGACCTGTCATAACTGAAAAAATTCCTACTAGGGTAATTTCCCCCTTGTAAAATAAAAGAAGTCATGAGGACTGACAATGAACCTCATGGAAGAAGTGAAATGACATGATAAAATCCAAAAGCCCATGATTGTGCTAAAGCAATGTAAATACCCATTAACTAAGGGTAGGCATATGAATGAAAATACAAGAGGTAAGTAAGTGGAACCCATCTGCACTGTAGACATGGGTATAATGCTTGGTGCACAAAGATATGCTAAAATGCATATCACAAAGATAGAGCATGCATATGACATGTATATATACTTATTATAGTATGTCTTTGAATGAAAAATATGGTGATTTCATAGATCATATGGTTAGTGATGATCTGACTATGGAAGCATAAGTAAAAGGTTCATGATGTTGAGTACATAGTGCCTTATGAGGATAAGATGGGAGGATTAATGAAATGTTGATCCTGAATGAGGTAGAGGAAGTGTTGGGGCACTTCTAGATGACCAATGGGTTAGGTTGACATCCAGAGGTGGATGGTAGCCATATGGATATGGCTCGGTACACTCAAATAGCTATAAGAGGGAGTTTAGGAAAAGATTCCCTTGTAGAGATCTGATGACCAAGAGTGAACTGAGGCATGAAAAAGAGACTAGAAATGGTTATCTTACTTCTTTGAGTGATACAATAACTACCCATCTGAATTCTAAATTATGGAAGGTTTTTACAATAGAAAGGGAAAAAGTGACCCTTGTTGGTTATTTCCATGTAGAGAGGGAAACATCAGTATGAATTATGACTGTGAGACTAGTCATATGAGTGACTGTAATCTCTCACTAAAGAACACTAATATTAAAAATAAAATATCAATGTGAATGGATGAGGTAAAAAGGTGAAAGAGATGCACCTACATATATACAATATATGTATACATGCTTAAAATAATAATATGACTGCAAGCTCTCAATTGAGAGGGAAGCTCAATGTTGAGTGTCTCTATGAGATTTTTCATAAGAATGATTGGAATATTCTTGGGAGGAGGATCTGGAAGTCTGATATGTCCATGTGTATGAATGACATGGAAAAGGTACAAGCAATGAGCTTGCATGATGAATGTTTGGCTATGTCTGTATATGCTTGAGTGCATGGATCTAATGCATTGTGAAGTTTCTAGATATGAGTGAATGATATTAAATGTGCAAGTAATTCACATGTATGATGCAATAATAAATGAGAAAGGATGCTCTGTTGTCAAGATAAGAGGAAAAAATATTATGCCTTTGAGGATCGCATGAGATTATTGTGAACAATCATGAGTTGAATGATTTTAAAGTAAATATGCATGTTTATATTCCTTATGGAAATATTTGGTACATATCTAAAGCTAACTCAAAGTTGAGGCCATCACAACTAGTGAAGAATATGCAATAGGAAGTTTCATGTTGAAGGAGCTCCCTATGAAGGAACGGGGTAAAGACTCTGACAGTAGAACAAAATCACAACCTTAATGACTGTTGATAATTAAGCAGTGAGCTACAAGCCTATTTATATAAGAATCTTGGATTACATTATAAAACAAAATGTATGAGTGGAAGACTAACAAATGAACGTTGACTATTCTGATAACTGAATGGCAATGTGAAGAATGCATGGGTTCATGATTCATCATGAACAAAAGGTTTGTTGTTATAGCATGTTGATTTACCAAGAAGGTTGAGGTGAGCCTAACCAATATTTCTCAAGGAACAGAGCATGGAGATCACAATAAGAATTAGATTTCATAGGAAAAGAAGCAGAAAAGGAGGAACCCTTTTCTCACCCTAAGAACTTTGAATTGTTTAACATAATTGTAAGCCTTAGAAGAGCAGTTATGGGAACAAGTATAGCTGGAAAAAGGTAGAATGAATAAATAAGCATATTTAAATGAATAGGCTTGGTTAATTCATGATAAGTAAAGGTAGTGAGGCCTTGGAAAAAAACTCATTTGGACTGAAGTCCAGGAAAATGTAGAAGGAGTTGGATGAGGGAAGAGTTCATTTACCCCTTCCTTGTTGTTTATTGTATTTCTTTGGTACGAGAGATTGATTTACTAATGTAGGTAAGTGTTTTGGCATAAGGATGTTGATGGTTGTATGATCATGGAATACAACTAAAAATTTGATCAGGATTGCACTAGCTAACACAATAAGGAGTAATGTGGTAGAGTGCATAGAGATACGTTGGGGAATATCTGAATTTTTTTTATTGATTTGAACCCTATGATACAAGCATTTTTATTTTACATGGAGAATAATATATTTGTGATGTATGTCACGTGTAGAAAGAAATTGGAGATGTTGAGAAAGACAGTTGCCAATGATGGACAATCTCAAGCAGAGGATGACTATGAGAAGGTTGTTTTTAAAAGATTCTTGAAGGGACTTTAAAAGTCCCCATAAAGAACCATTGATGAGGTAATATCAAAGAGGGTGATAGAATCCAGAGCAAGTATAAAAAATGTTCATACCTATGTGGCATAAGTTATGAAGGAATTTGGTAAGAATCCCTTCTGAAATTTTTTCATTATCTTAAAGATATGCAAATAATTTTTTAGTGGCCATGGTATTCCCTTGATACCCAAGCGGGGTAAGATTCATGAAAGAAGAATCTAAACAATAGAGAGATGAATTTTATGCCAGTCAAGAATGAGTTATAATCCTTGCAAGAAAATGCATGAGTACGGACTACCATGGGTACAATTACCATTCTAGGGAGATTGGGAATAAATGTGCTTATAGTTAGCACATTGCATAGAATGCGTTGAGGAAATGCATGTTTTCATAAGAGGGTAGACAATTGATTTCCCATTAAGGAAGGAGGACCTTCCAATACTCTACTTTCTTTGTAGAGGTGTTAAATAAAAGAGAATTTTGGGTGGCCATGAGTGTTGACACCCTGGTTACTAATGAAGGAAGAATGCTTGGGTGCATTCAAGAGAAACTTTTAGTTTCACATGTACTGATTTGGGATCATGACAAGCCTGTAACAGGTAGCATAGTCTTGCTGTAAGAGTAAATGAGAATGATTAAACCTATGGTGGAGAGTTTGGTTGAGCTCCAACACACCATGGCGAGGTGCTTGTCATAAGTATGACAAAATTTAACCAAACATAAGGGTACATTGAGTATGAATGTAGCCATAAATATTGGCACATGGATTAAATTTGTTTCACAATTAAAATTGCATTGGGAAAATTTAGTGTGTTGAAAGGATGCATACATAAATAATGATATATCCTTTTTTCTTGTACCCTTGAATAGATGAAAATGACTTGGACTATTAGTATGCATAGTTTTGAAAATACAATGTGCAGGAAAACTAACACTTTGTTTGGCTAAGGAATGTTGAAATTGCATGAAGAAAAGGGTCTTGGATATAGTAGTATTGTAATCCCACAAGGAAGACCAATTGCTTGTTGAGATAAAATACTATGGGGAGGAAATTCCCATACTTGTGAATCTGGTTCCTGTGTGCAACATATATGAAAATAAATGTGGAATTTGGAAATTTGTTGGTGACAAATTTGCAAGAAAAGTATGAATTTGAAATTGATGATAATATCCCATAATTTCTTTGTACCTGTGATACAAGTGAGATGAAAAATATCTGTCTAGGGAGGATAGATTAAGGCTGTCAAGATGGAAAGCATGAACAAGCCTACTGTTGAGATAGGAGAACCCTGTGGTAAGCCATGATCTCCCTAGAATATGTTGTGTTGTGGAAACACAAGTCAGAGGGATGCCTCGACAGAGAAATTCTAAGGGACGCCTCGATTGTAAGGCTCAAAGAAGTATCTATAATTATTGTTGTGCGAGAAATCCTTGGTAAGGAAATATGTATCACTCGAGGGATTGTATATCATAGAAGGGGATGCATGAGCCTGGGCCTGGAGGGTGAGTGACCACAAGGAAGAAGGGATTTTGATAATTCTCATACACTATTGATTGGGATCATGCACACAATGAGTATGTCCAGGAAAAACAATGAGCCAAGATAACAAGAGAGTCATGTGGATGTAAATCCACGAGTTGCATAGACAAGTATTGTGCTACATTATGAAATTTTTCCTCTTGAATTTTGAACAACAGTAAAATGTTTTCGCATGAAATTGTGATTAATATGCTTGTTGTCCAAGATTATTGAAGGTAGGTGACGAAGGCCAAGATTCTGGAAAGGACCTGACCAAGAAAGATGATCAATATTTTTGAAGCAGCTGAATGGAAAAGGCATGGTAGGTGTTACTGAGAAATAAAACCGAGGATGATGTTCCTTTTTAAGGGGGGGGGGGGATTGTAACACCCATGTTTCGCCCAGCTTGTTATTAATCATTAATTATGATCACCATGCTATCAAATGGGAAAAATGTAAATGTATTATTGTTTAGATTGCCAATAACTGACTGTGGGGGTGAATCTTTGAATTACTGGCCAATATATCACTAGAGGAAAGAGTGAGGAAACTATAGAGAGGCTTCACTATGTCAAAATGACCCCAAATTCTCTTTGTTGAAATAATAAGCCTTATCCTAATTCCAAGGAAAAATCAGTTAATGAGAAAAGGACTGGTAGTTGAACAATAAACTACCCCAATGAATGGAAGCATGGAGGGTCTGGTTGAATGGATAGAAAACTATTGGTCCGAAGTACCAGATAGGGTAGTTTTTCCTGCAAACCCAAAGTGACCCAAGTTTCTTTTGACAGAAGGAACAAGACAGGTCTAGAACCTTCCTGGGGAGGAAAAAGGCATGAAAGAATACACACGAAGGCATACAAGAAAGAGACACACCAGGGAGAGGGTGTGCGACTTGGATATATAGAGAGAAAGAGGAAGAGCTCGTGAGGCTCTCCAGCTGAGAAGAAGAACTGGAAGTTTAAGTTGCTCTCGTTACTGGAGAGAACCCAGAAAACCTAACCTGAGCAGAAGGTAGCGAGCTTGATGTTGAGGTAGCATCTGATAAACCTCACTTAGGCTGTGATAGAGAAATAATCTATGAGAAACCGTAAAAGTTCCCTAGTGATATCATGGATTGGCACGGGGGTGGCCGGAGCGCTAAGAATGAATGCCTATGAGCCTACGGTTGGGTGGAGAGGCGAATACCCATAGTCATTCGGTCAGTGATCGACTGTAATAGATAAGTATTTCGTTTACCTCATGCACTTGGATTGAAATGTATGATTTGAATGTATGTAATTGTGATTAATTATGCCTCGTGTGAAATTAATGGTTATAATTCTTATTGATCTTGTGTAATTCGGTGCATTTGAATGGGTGTAAGGTGACAAGTTTGGCCTATAGGCTGGTTCAAAAATACCTCTCCCTGTCTTAGAACTTAATTTATGTAAATTGGAGGGCACTCCCTTCAAACTAGTTGTCCAAGAGACCATGGGCTCATGCCCATGACCTTAACCAAATCTCTCTAAGATTTAAAGAGTGTAGCCTCTAGAGCTTGAAAACGTTCCATAGGACCAGGCCTATGGAACCCTTCGCTATACTAAAAAAAGAGCTAAATGTTCGGGACTCTGGGAGTCCAGAGCTCTAGGGTGAATAAACACTGCAATGTCCAAAGGCACTGAAGGTAACTTGCTGGTTCGGTTACCAATGAGGTTGACCGTCATCTGGTAGTTTCCCTAATCGTGAACATGGGATCTGTCCCATCGTTAAACCCTGACTCACTTACCGATCGCCAAGTAACGTGAGTCATATATCTGAGGGTACTCAGGAGCCTCCCTAATTGTTGGATATACATCGTGGTCAGTCTGACATTGACCACTTCAGGAGAAAAAAAGTGTTATAACACCAGAACCCCTGAATGTCGGAGTCTCAAAGTTAATCTGGGTCGTTGGTAGTAGAGGAACGTGTGTCTACAGATCAATGCTTATCTAGAATTCTGGTTATCCAGAGAAATAGAAGTGCAATCACAAGAGCATGAAATTTTCCCGAAGCTCCACAGACCAGAGTAAATCCTAGCTGTTGGCGCTAGGTGCACGTGGCGACATATCGAGCATGGTTCGGAGTTCAGTGCTCTGAAAGATATGAGGTGTCTTGCGCTTTGGGTCGACAACTTCTGAAGGCATGAAGGTCAAAGTATATATCGACCACCTATTGTATAGGACACATGGACCATTGATCAAAGTCCTTCGTTTGTTCTTAGTCCTAAACTCCGAAAGGAATTATGGTTCAAGGCATGGAAAGCTTCGAACCCCGAAGCCTGGAGAAGCACTATGGGCTGTCGATCTAAGAATATTTCAAGACCCCTCTCACCATTTGATCGTGGGGACATTTGTATCACGTCAAGAGAACATGGGGTTCCACGCACCAAGAAATGATGATTCCATGTGTGGTGGCCTTGTGACACAACAAATAGGTGTCAGTAACCCGAGGCAGGTGCCACGCATCTTGCCAGCATGTTTTGGTATGAAAGATGTCCCTCTAGGAGTGGCCTAACACTAAGACCAAGGGACCCTTGAACTAGAGTTGTGAGCCATTGATTTGGGGAGTTCAATGAGAACCTCTCCCAACCGTCTGATTAAATAGGGGAAGGATTAGCGTATAACACTTCAGTGAAGTCCTACTCTGGGAGAAAAGGAGTTTTAAGCGGGTAGAACCCCCGAACATAGAACTCACGAAGTGAATAGATCCATATATATGAGGACGCTTTGGGACATTTCCTAGCCATTGGATCTAATTCGCGGTCAGTCCGACATTGACCACTTTGGGAGCAAAGAGGAAGTTACATAATAGATCCCCCGAATGCCGAAGTTGCGAAGTAACGAAGGCCATAGATCTATGGATATACGTGGACACATATCGACCGTGGGATATGAGGGGCGTTGAAGGGATGTCAGACTGGAGTGATGTGACACGCTGACGTTACACAGGGTGACATGGACCCATGTCCGACGTGCCACGTGTCACCCTGATCCATGATTTTCACAGACACTATGTGCCCATTAGAATGTGACACATGTCACCCATTGATGGGGCCATGTGTCATCTCTTCCCCTTGCCATGTGCCAACCCCTAGTGCATGCTCGCATGACCTAACAACGGGTGGAGTACCTGAAACCACTGGGAGTTTGGGACTTCATAAAAATTGGGGTGTTGGGATGCTGGGGATTAACTCGATCGAAGGACCGAATCCACCTATCCCTTCCCCTGTGTTTAATGCATTTCCATGTGTAGGTGTGGACCCTTCAAGAGTCTGGGAATTCAGGACTCCAGAGGTTTGGGGTGTAGTATCTTAGATAATCCAAAAGGGTCGAAGGCCGAAGCCACGTGGCAATATTTTGGGAGTTCGGGATTTTGGGACTCCGAAGGACATGCGTGTATAAATAAAAAGGGGCATTCAGTGCTAAAGTGTCGAATGCCGAATTCACGTAACTCTGTGTGTTAAATAAGGATGTAGTTCCGCCATTGGATTTAATAGTGGATGGATTTCTAGCATGGATGCAGAAGCATTGGGGAACTCTGGGATTTTGAGGAACCTGGGATGGTAAGAATGGGATGGACCCACATGGGCGTCATGTGGCCCTTAACCAATAGCATCTAGAGATATTTGGAAGGGCATAGCTCCCAATCTAGAGCTCAGATTCGAGCAGGGTAGTAGTTGTTAGATAAATTTTAATGAGCAGAAGAGGATGGAGATCCTGGAAAGAGAATTTGAGATAATTAAGGAGGGAGAAATTTTGATGCCCCATCCCTAAAAAGGGTACTTATGGGTCAGGTGTGTTACAAAAATTCTTGGAAGATTACAAGAGAAACACTCAAGAACTCAACCTTATGTTCAGCTCATAAATATGAACAAAAAGCCTTGAGAAAGTGTTGTAGAAGAAGAAGAAGAATGGAGAATATGGAGATATTTTTTTTCTGATAAGAATCTTGGTTGCATGTTGATGGCTATATCCTTCTATTCCAATCCCTTGCTCTGATAATGCATCCTTCTCTAACCCCTTCATGAAGCCCTTTCTTGCTTTTTAAAAATTTTTCTCTTCTAACTTCTTGAGTAGTCAGGGATATCTCTTTCTTTGAATAACCACATTAATTAATGAATAATTAAAGTACCATTAATTAATCTGTATTATTGACATTTGTATCTTGTAGTGTTCACTTTTTTATATTTAATAAAAGTTTTTTAATAAACTTTTATTTTAAAAAGTTTAATTAGTTGCCCCCTTTTTTAAAGTGGATTGTCTTTTTCTTTTCTTATAAAGATATTTGTCTTTTCATCCATGGAAACCAATTTATATTTAAATATCACCATCTCATCTTTCCAACGAGTTCTCCTTGGTGCAATTTGGAGTCCTGGATATCAATATATGAGCTCATGAAGTCGAGGTACCAAGCAGATTTATCAACACACCATAAAAATATAATGGTTTTTTATTTCAATTTTTGAGAGCATCATGGGAAATTTCAGCTCTTTAAACGTATTCCATGATGTTCCTCATCAAATAATCTTTCCAATGAGGTATAGTTTTCCCAAATCTGACTCCTATATCTCAATATATGGCCTTTGTGTTACACATTATTTTCGTCATCCCTATGATCATTAATGATGTAAACCTATATGTTGCCTTCAGAGGGGTCAGTGGCCTGAGTTCCTAAAGAGAGAAGGGAGAAGAACTTTTCCTGAGAAAAGAAATTGCATTTTCCAATGTAAAAACCTTATAACTTTCCAAAGCTGCAAACAAACATAGTATCTTGTGATAGGGAGAGTTAAATCCACTTACTACATTTTTTCCTGGGAAGCCCTTCTCACACAAGGGTCAAGCATGAGGTCACATTGATATTGGCAGAGTTACTCACCCTGCTTTGTTGATATCAATGTAGAGATTGCACATATTACGGGGATCACTCGGAGGTATACCCACAATGATGAGTGGAAGCCTTTTGAGTTGATTTCGAGCTAGATACCCTGCCCTTGCGTGTGGATCGGACTGTCGACTGTCCCCCCAGGCTTTATTGTTGTTGGTGGTAACCTTAGTGTCCTATCTTTCTAGGTTCATTACACGAGGTGACTGTGGAGGGGCAAGTGTTCACGGTACCTGGAATTGACGTTGGCCAAACTCACTCGGGCTCCTTGGAGGGTATACCCAAAAAGGGGAACTGACGAGATTCTGGGTTCGATCCCCAGTGGAGTCGCCAATTTTGTTATTGGATAAATCCGTAAGTGCGGACACTAACCGATCTCCCTAGATCCACCTGTATCTAGAACAAAACACACCAGAACATGACGCTTTCCTTAAGTTTTAGATATTGAATTTACTAGTAGGAAGGAACAAGTAACATACCTTAGTATCGCTTCCTAGGGTCTTTGTTGCTCCTTCTTCGCTCTGGTGCTCTTGTGAGGTCAAGACAAAGACAACACAAACCAACCAAAGTGATAGCAATAGCATAAACTTAATAAAAACCTATGTATGTGATCAAGGAATCATACAATAAAACACAACAATCTTTATAGGAAATAATCATATTACTGTATCATATTAAATGTGAAAGAGAGATTACAACCATTGCCTTGATGTCGTAAGGTCCCTTCCAACTGTCCTTCGTTCTCCACACACTTTGACTCCAAGAATTATGAGAGCACAGATCTGATGATATTCACAATCTATATTGACAAAGCAAATCTCAAAGCCACTCCAACCAAGATAATAATTCCAAACCAACCAAAGCTAATAAGCTCAAGAACCAAAAAAGCTAACCCAAGATCAAGCTAACTTTCTCCATGAGAACTCCTCTCCTTTTATAAGTTGAAGAGGATAAGGTGGGGAGGTTAGGATGATCCCACTAAATCATGAAAGCGAGTAAGATCGACACCATTCAGATGCCACCTCACCATAGAAGCTTCTCCTTCTAGAAGATTTGAAAAAACACTCATTTTTCCCACGTGCAGAAATTCTCGCACCCTAGCTATAGAGCAACCTGCGAACACCTCGCACCCTAGCTATAGTGCAACCTGGGAGAATGGGTCATTCTCGCATCCTGCCTATATAGAAACCTGCGAACTTCACTTTTTATAAGGTTTTTACATAGGAAAATGCAACTTCTTTTCTCAGGAAAATTTCTTCTCCCTTCTCTCTTTAGGAACTCAGGCCGCTGACCCCTCTGAAGGCAACAAATCAAAATTGGATTTTTTTTTTTCATGGTGTCAGTTCCCGAAATGACCAATGAAGGAACCTTTGCTCCAGGGGAACCTTTTGTTTTTCCTTCTTACGGAAACATTGGTCCTCCTCAAATCGCTAATTTGAGCCTCCCAGGTCTCACAATTGGATTGCCGGTGTGGTTGTTTTCCACTCAGGTAATCCCGAATGCAGTAAGTGCTTCGGTCATAAGCACTTCCCCCCAAGAACATCAACCTCATGTTGATCCTTCAATTTCTTTACCAGTAAGGTCTTCTTCACCTTCTTCGCTTGCAATATCGACTTCTGTTTCATCTTCTTCGACGAGCGAAAGTTCTGAAGCTAGTAACTCGGTGAATAAGAAGAAGAAGAAAAGGAAGAATAAGAAGAAAAAAATTAAGCAAGGTTCAAAACCTCCAACCACTGTCAAACATGTTGGAAAACAACCAGTTACTGTTAATCGTGTTGGGAGTTTTGATGATGTCAAGATCACCCAAACACCTCGTAATCCCAAGTACCCTTGCTGGCTTTGTAAGGGTAGCCATCTTCTTAAAGATTGCCCTGGTCTACCCAAGGTTATAGAAGTATGGTCTACACATCCTCGCCAACCCACATCGTTAGCCTCTGAACAACATGCTGACAACCCCCCATCAACCAGTCATGATACGGTTGGGAAGAAGAAAAGTAGAGTCAAGTTCCCATGTATGTTATGCAAAGGGAGTCATCTCACTCACCTTTGCCCTCATATGGACGAAGCCTTGAAATTACTGGAAGACATGACTGTTTCACAGCCTCAACTTCCAGCCCCTTATCGCAAGCTTTCTCTCAACCCACCTGTAGTTGATGGAATGATCACTCCGGTCTCTTCACCGGTCAATCCGATTGATCATGTCATCAATCTGGTCATGCCCTTGGATGAACCAGTAGACCAAGTGGTTGATCCGATCCCATCCTCGGTCAACCCCACTCTCTCGTTAGAGAGTGAAACCCAAGCGGCCAATCCGTTTCCACTTGTCGACCCCATTCTCCCCTTGGAGAATGAAACCAAAGTGGTCGATCTGATCTCTCCATCGGTCGATCCTGCTCTCCCGCTAGAGAGTAAACCTGATATTGCCCATGTTTTTCTGGTTGATACAGACTCTGCCGTGTCGAGGGGTATTCCTCCTTCTCCCGTAGGACCTCCTCCGGGTAATGAGGCCATCCATTTTGATTGGGGTGTGCTAACTAGACCTCGTCTTCCCTCTTACATGCCTTTCCAGATTACAGTACAGGTTTGTGGTCGGGATGTTCCTCAAACATTGATAGATGAAGGTTCGTCTGTTAGTATTTTGTCCTCTTTTGCTTGGCAAGCTTTGGGTTGTCCTCCGCTTGTGCCGGTTACGCAGAATCTGTTAGCTTTTAAAGAAGAACTAGTCAACCTTTAGGGACCCTTCCTCAGTTTCCTTTAACTTTGGGAGGGAAAACTATCTTTATTGACGTCATGGTAGTCCAAGACTCCTTGGATTTTGCTTTACTCCTTGGGCGAGATTATGCCTATGACATGAAAGCTATTGTGTCTACTCTTTTTCGTGTGATATCTTTCCCTCACGATGGACGAGTTGTGACTGTTGATCAACTTTCATTCATTGACCCTGCCTGGATTGCCTCCCTGAATGGTTATTGTATGTAGACAATATCGCCCTCGCCACAGGTCAATTATGTGGTGTTGTCGCCCATGGATTCAACTTCTGATGATTTAGATCCAGTAGTTGACATGGTAATCTCTTCGATAGGGTTGTTAGAGCTTGATCTCTTTACTGTTGTCGCGACCCTCGACATGGTGTCCTTCTAGAGTGTGTTTCTTCCTTCGAGTGAAGACCTCCTGGAAGCCATGACAGAGTTTTGTCCCTTGACATGGTGTCATTCTGGAGCATTTTCCTCTTGGAATCCATGATCAAGAAGAGGCCCTGAGGATAGTTTTGCATCTCTGCGGAAACCTCATTAAAAAATGAAATAGAGGTCTTTGAGCATAGTTTTTTACTTTCAAGCTCATTAAAAAATGAAACCATTTGAGGATAGTTTGTGCGTCTCTATGGAAACCTCGTTAAAAAATGAAACAAAGGTCTTTTAGGATAGTTTTTGTGTCTCTGTAACAACCTCATTAAAAAATGAAACAAAGATCTTTGCATATAGTTTTTGCGTCTCTATAACAACCTCATTAAAAAATGAAACAGAGGTCTTCGAGGATAGTTTTTGCGTCTCTGTAGCAACCTCGTTAAAAAATGAAATAAAGGTTCTGAGGATAGTTTTGCATCTCTGCGGCAACCTCGTTAAAAAACGAAACAGAGGTCCTTGAGCATAGTTTTCTAATTTCAAGCTCATTAAAAAATGAAACCACTCGAGGATAGTTTTTCATATCTGTAGCCACCTCGTTAAAAAATGAAATAGAGGTTATGAGCATAGTTCTTGTTTCTGTGTCAAGCTCGTTAAAAAATGAAATAGTTTTCCCCCTCTCTATTTGAGTCAAGTCCTTCGTCTAGTATTTGAAGCTTCATTTCATTCTCCTTTGCAGTTGGATGAAATGAAGCTTGGGGGGCATTTGCCTCAACCTCTGGACTTCATGCTGAAGTTAGAGCCACTAGCTTCTTAAGCTGGGGGCTAAGTACCAACCATCCATGTGTTATGTGTTGGGAAGTTGCAAGCATAGTTTTCTATGGTTCAAGCTTGTGTAAAAATGAAACCACTTACCTCAAGCATAGTTTTCTATGGTTCAAGCTTGTGTAAAAATGAAACCACTTACCTCAAGCATAGTTTCCTCTGGTTCAAGCTTGTGTAAAGATGAAACTAGGTCCAAGCATAGTTTTGTTTAGTTTTTAAGCTTGTGTAAAAATAAAATCCATCCCAAGCATAGTTTTGTTTTGTTTTAAAGCTTGCGTAAAAATGAAAACAATCACGAGCTTAGTCTTTGTTCTTTCTCATGCTCGTAAATACATGAGAATAAGTTACCGAGCTTAGTATTTGTTCTTTCTCATGCTCGTAAATAAGTGAGAATGCAACCGAGTATACTTTTATCACTTTTTTGGACTTGTAAAGGTTATACGAAAAAGGAACCCCCTGGAGTTCTCTTTAAGCTCTTTTTAGACTCTCTAAACATGAAAAGATAGCCGAGTGACCTTGCTATTTTCACGCTCGTTAAAGTATTTGAAGAAAACATCTGTTGAGTGATAGTTTATCTGTTTTTCGGTCTCATCAGACTACTTTATGAAAAAGGAACTGAGAGAGTTCTCTTTAAGTGTTTTTTAGACTCTATATACATGAAAAACCCCTGAGTTTTCTTTCTTTGGACTCATAAAACAAACATTGAAAGGCCCATATGGGACCGAACCACTCCTTCTTAGGGTTCGTTAAACATACTCCAAGGGGCTCGTCCGAAGGATGGGCTTACTTTACAAGAATATGTTATCCTCCTCAAGCTTGTGTAAAAATAAAGAGGTACTCGCCAGAAATGGTGGGGGGGAAATTGGGAAAGAATTGTGTCTAAATCTATATTATGTGGGAGAGTCACTTTTGAACATGACACCCTTTCACTCGCCTTGTGTCTAGGTTGGAAAATCCACTCATCTCGTGATCATACTCCTATAAGATTACAAATTGGTATGTGATCCTTGTTGTTGAGTCAGTGTTTCCAAGACAGTTGTCGTGTCGTCAATCCGTTTAAAAAAGATGTCCAACCTGAAAATCCTTCTATTGTGTCGGCCATTTCTGCAGTCTTTAAGTCTTCTATTGCGTCGGCCATCCCTGAGTCAGTCCTGAATCACTTATTACTCTGATCTACATCAAATCTTGTTACTTGTTTCGTGTCATTGATGTGGGATACATTAAGGCCCTCCTGTGACGAGTCTTTTCCTGTCGACTTCAAC
>ML777241.1:1128147-1147589 GCA_009831015.1 Picea engelmannii | reverse complement strand
CAATACCATGGCCTTGAACCAATTTTCTCCTAAAATGGGAATCCTTGTTGCAGCTGAGATGGAGGCTTCAATCACCTCAAATTCCAAATCTCCAACTCTGGTTTTCTTGCCATCAAAATTTAGTGCAAATTGTTTTGCTACTTCTGAGTGGCCTCTTTGCATGTTCTGGAAGAAAGAGAGGCATCATGCTCTTCAAAACATTTCCCTTGCCATGGGTTCTGTATCAAAAAGGAACATGTCCATAGGTTTTGTTCGAACTATCTTGCCACGTTTGTGTGCTTTCTTTGACTAAGGGGTCTCCATGACTCAAAAAGAGGGTTCTTAAGAATATGTAAGGGATGCTATTGACCAGAAAACTTCAATTTAAGTCTCAAAAGAACAAGGATGGCCCTCCAAATTAACAATGCTTAGAAAATGAACTTGGCCATGAGAAATAGACTTTCAGGCTCATACAAGTTTTCAGAGTATAGACTATGAGGAAGTAATTCTGAACTGATTCTTTGTACAGGATGAAAAGAAGCCAAGGATAATCAGAGAGGTTTGAGCAGCGCCTCTGCGTAGTGTAATGCATACACAGAGGATGGGCTATTTCAGGCCTGTGACTTTCAAAGGCTATGACTAAACACAATAATCAGACTATGGATACGAGTGAATATGTTTACAGGAATGCAAATATGGATCCCATACTACCCTGCAAGCTTAGCAAACCGAAACCTGAGAACAAATATCCTATGAAAATTAATATGTGAAGGAGGTTGCACAGGATACCTGTGAAGTCGACAACTATTCAGATCCTCAGCATGAACTTAGGATGATATTGACGAAATTTTGGCCCTGAAATCTCTCACAGCATCGGATTTAGTGGACAAGCGATCGTCTAAACTGAACTGGCAAACTTACGCAGTGCATCACTGCTGAACTTTTCAAATTTAGAAACCGTTACCAAGGATTATAAATGAAATATCTTTTGAAATAATTTCAACCAACTTCAGGCACTGAAAACAAGGGTTAAGGTATCAGTCGTGGAAATCATGACTTGGAGTGGGTGCATGATAATCATGACAGGCGCTACGAAAATGCTTGCCGAGTGGGCAACATTCTCCAAATCAAAAAATGATTGGAAAGGTGAGTGGGGATGATGAGGTATGCATGCGAGGTCATGAGTGATGAGAGAGGTGTTTCACATCAGCCTGGTCATGGGAGGTATCAACCTAGGGATGAATCACGAGAGGGGACAAAATAATAGACCATGAGCTCATAAGGGTTTAAGGACCAAAAATTGAATCGTGGATCAACACATGAGCTATGAATCAAAGGTTTAGTCATCCTAAGGGGTCCTATCATAATTAACATTTAATGGATGAGAAATTCATTTTAAAGAGAAAATAAGAATCTAAGGTTTTTTTAATTTTTCTTTTTTAACAAAAACAAACTAAGAGACCCAAGGTGACTTAGTGTGATAACACAACCATCATCCACTAATTGCCAAGTCATCATCCAACAAGCTCCAAGTCAATGATGATTAAGCATGCAATCAACAATGAGTCATCATACATGTGTCTTTGTGTGATAGGTTACCATGTGTTACACCTCAAAATTACTCACTTCGATAGTGTCGCAAGTGTTGTCATTACAAGTGTTGTAAGTGTCGCATATTGTCCGCAAGTGTCACATCTTGACCACAAGTGTTGCAAGTGTCACAAACATCATACTGCCATCTTTCCTATGTCGTGCCTCTAACGACATCATAAATACACTTAAGACACCTCAAATACTAGTTTTGAAGAAAAGAGATCACTTGACAGGGAGTACAAACCTTTTGCCACTGAAAGAACCACTAAAAAATGGATTTTGGAGAGGAGCACTACCCTACCCACTGTCAGGGAGTGATAGCACTCCTTGAGCTTCTTTGGGGGAGTGTTTGAGAGCCCTCGACACCCTTTTAGGGGAGCACTACCCTTTTCTGAGAAATTTTCAGGTTTGTTGAGACAAATCAGGGAAGAATCCCTCAATTCCTGAAGATGGTTGGATTCGAATAGATGGTCAAGGCATGATCTTAGGGAAGATCCTCAACTGAAGGAGAGGAATCCTCAACTTATCCCAAATATCTCTCAAGTGGTTGGACCTCCCCAAGGATATATAAGAAGGCCTTCTCATGGTGAAAAGAGGAGGAAGATTGAGAATTACATCAAACTTATGATCTCATGAGTGAGATGTCATCAAAGCAATCAGTGGATATTACTTGAGAAAAGGGGTTGGACAAGGAGAACTGGAAGAAGTTGTTGCACCTTCATTCAAAGGATTGCAAGTACTTTTACTTTTTCTCATTAATAATCAATGCTTGGCCTATTTCTTTCAAATTGATGCTTGTTCCACATTAGTTTGTCTACAGTAGATGGATCTATGTTTGAGCTAATATAAGTAGATTATGAAGTCTTTTGTACCTTTGTTTGTTTTGTAGGACCTATCAGGGAGCTCAGGATCAAAGCTCAGCCTAGACTTTGCAAGGACAAAGATATCTTATAAGGTACATATCTTTCTCCCTTTATTTCATTTATTAGCTTGATTAGATCTAAAAGGAAGTCAATGTCCATGTTAATCACTTTATGTCTTGGTCTTAGGAGTCTAGAGACCAAGAGGGAATCCACTTGTCTGCAGGGGGATTCACCTACAACAAAAATTGGCGACTCCACTAGGGAGGAGCTCTGATTTTTGTTTCCATTCCCAGATCTTGTTTTGTCCCTTTGCCCACTGATTTGATCTTCTAGACATTGTCTTTTTATTCTTAGATTTGTTTGATTGCCTCATTATGTCATTAGGATCACCCTGATTGACTGAATTTCCTTCATTTTTTGAGTTTCTGGGATTTTTTCTAAGTTTTTGGAGGAGAACGCTCCCCTCCTGTTGCTTTCAGAGTGCTCGCACTCCCTTTTAGCCTTACACAGAGTGTTGGAATGATCTGGTGCCCCTTACACCAGAGTGCTACCCCATTTTTGTGAGAAATTCTCCAGAATTTTCATCTTCTGAAGCTATTTCTTGGTTTTGGCTTTTGCTCAGGGTCCCATACTCTCATTCCATATTGATATTGGCTTTCAAAAACCCTTATTTCTGAGAATTCATCCTCTTTTGTTTGGATTTTTTGACATTTGTCCTTACTTCACAATTTGTCCTTCACGATTTGGAGTCAATTTGTCGTTTTCTTCTCGTTTATCTGAATGAGTGAAAACTTTTTAAGGGGTTTCAAAGGTATTTTGTACTTTTCTTTATGATCTTTGAGTCATCTTGTCCAAGATCTTTCTCCTTCCTTTTGAGTTTTTGGATTTCTGTTTCTTGTTTGATCATAACAAGGGTGTCTTTTGGTTTCCCTGAAGTTTGCTTCCATATTGCTTAAATCTCACAACTCTTGAAGTCCGATTAGCATAGGAAGCTTTACATCTACTGGTTATCAGTCACATATAAACATTTTAGCATTGCATTGGATTCCTTATTGAGGACTATTGCATGATATCATTGCATCTTAGTGTTTGAAAGTGAAAGGAAAATCCTTCTCCTTCCCTTAATTAGACATTCATTGAAAGAAAAGATTGCTTATCATTTCTTATGCATGTTTTGGGAACTGAGTCATAATATCATAAGTCTTCACTTTCATACACCTCTGAGTAAACAAAAACCACTAAATCAATGCTTAAATAAAATTTATCAGGCTTTTTACATCTTTGTGAGAAAACCTACATTAGTTTAAGGTGTAGGGCTTTGGAATAGGTTGAATGGATAACTTTTCAAAGCTATCAAACAAACTTATCATCTTGTGATAGGGAGAGAAAATCCAATTATCGTATAGGCTTTCTGGGATCCCCCTCTCACACAGGGGCTATGCACGAGGTCGCATTTGGGTGAGTTACAAAGATTATCCCTCTGTGGTTCAACTGTTTGTAGAGGTCCTATCATATATTGGGGGACAATTGAGGGTATACCCACGATTATGTGTGGGAGCCTCTCCAGTTGGTTTCGGACTTGTTATCCTGCCCATATGTTCGGATCGGACTGTCGACTGTACCCGCCTAGGGGATGACTACCAATTGGTGACCTTAGTAGCTATAATCTTTAGGGTCTTACACGAGGTGACAGTGAAGGGAAGTCTCACTGTACTTGGAACAGACGTTGGTCAAACTCACTCGGGTTCCTTGGAGGGTAAATCCACAATTACTGCATGGAATATTGCACCAAGGCATAAGTCCACTGAGTAGGTCGCCAACGTAACAGATTCACCTGCTCTATCCCCTCCTCTTCCTATTTTGATCTCGTGACATTGGATTTCATCACCAACTAGTGGTTTCGTTGTGGGAAGGTTTTGTTTGATTGTTTGCTTCTCAGATTCATAGCATGTGCTGGTTGTGTTACTTAGTGGACCTTAGGTCGAGTCATTGTTAATGGCATCAAATCCTGAGAGTACCAATGGGGGAACCCCTTCTCCTAGGGAAACTTATACCTTTCCTTCTTTTGGAAAATTTGGTCCTCCGCACATTTCCACACTGAGTCTTTCGGGACTCACCATCGGATTACCGGTTTGGTTGTTCCCCACTCCGGTGATCTCGAATCATCCTAATGCTTCAACTACACCTAATACCTTAGATGTCAATACACCACCCACACATCAACCTCATGTCGAATTTTCACCTTCTTCACCCATTAATTCTCCTTCCCTTTCTCCTTCTTCGCCTAGTGAAATCTCTAAAGCAAGTAGCCAGGTTGATCAGAAGAAGAAGAAATGGAAAGAGAAGAAGAAGAAGAAATTGAAAAGGACCAAGGATCCAACAACATCAGATGTTGAATCCAAGCAACCAGCTACTGTTAATATTATTGGGAGTGTTGATGAGGTCAACAAGATTAAAATGAAGAATCCCAAACCCAAATTCCCTTGCAGTCTTTGTAAGGGTGACCACTTTCTGAGGGATTGCCCTGGTATTCCCAAGGTCTTAGAAATGTGGTCCTCCACATCATCAGCCTATGTCGGTCATGTCAATGATACCCCTTTAAATAGTGACGTTAAGGTTGGTAAGAAGAAGACAACTGTCAAATTCCCTTGCATGTTATGCAAAGGTGATCATTATTCTCACCTTTGTCCTTGTATGGATGAGGCTTCTTCTCTTTTGGAAAAAATTCAACCTCCAAAAGGTTATCGTAAGATTTCTCCCAACCCATCGTTAGTTGATGGACTAATCAATCTGGTTCCATCCCCGATCAATCTGGTTGATCAGGTGGTCAATCTAGTTTCATCCTCGGTTGAACCACTCACCAAAGTAGTTGATCCGGTTTCGTCATAGATCAACCCTACTCTTCATCAAAAGAGTGTAACCGAAGTAGTCGATCCGTTTTCATCCTCGGTTGACTCCACTCTCCCGTTAGAGAGTGACACCAAAGTGGTCGATCCACTTCCACCCTTCGACCCTATTCTCCCCTTGGAGAATGAAACCCAAGTGGTCGATATGGTTCCACCATCGGTCAGCCCCACTCTTCATATACAGAGTGAAACCCAAGTGACTGATCCAATCCCATCATTGGTCAACCCCACTCTTCATTCGAAGAGTGTCAATGTGGTCAATCTGGTTCCACCATCGGTCGATCCCACTCTTCCCTTGAAGAGTTCCAAAGTGACTGATCGAGTCCCTTCCTTGGTCGGTCCCACTCTTCATCCAAAGAGTTCCAAAGTGGTTTCTCTGGTTACATCATTGGTCAATCCCACTCTTCCTCTGAAGAGTGTCAGTGTGGTCAATCTGATCCCAACATCGGTCAATCCTACTCTCCCTCTAGAGAGTAAACCCAATAATGCCCACATTTTTCTCATTGATACAGAATCTACCGTGCTGGGGGGCATTCCTCCTTCTCCTGCGAAAACCCCTCCAAAAAATGAGGCCATTGTTACACATGATTTTGGTCACTTTGGGGATGTCTCAACAGTGATGTATTCAGGCTCCCAACAAGGACTTTTTTCTTGAGAAAAGTGTCTCCAGTCTTCTTCCAAAAACATATTTTTAAGATGAGTTCACAGGCTACCTGTGGTATAGGGTGCGAGAATCCTTCATTCTCGCAGGCCACCCACACTTAGGGTGTGAACTGTTCACAGTCTGCTCCATAGATAGGGTGCAAACTTGTTTTTAAGCTTGGAAAGGAGAAGAGGTCACAGAGGTTCTAGAAGGGGATCTTCTAGAAAATGAGTTGGCATTCACATGGTTGTCATTCTACTGACTTCTCAGATTTGGTGGGATCATCCTCATCCATTTAACCATATCTCCTTCTCCTATATATTGAAAGGTTTCTCATGGAAAAGGTTAAGCAAGATTGAATGAAGAATTGGTGAAATAATTATGTGAAGAACCCTGCTTGGACAGAAGCTTGAAGACTCTATTTGGTCTATCAAGAGAAATTGGATCTTCTTCATGCAAGTGCAAATCAAGTGTGTGTGTTGGAACCAAGAGTCACTGAAAGAAATCTTGCAACATCAAGGCATTCAGGTTGTATCTTCTACTTTCAATTAATATAATACAGCGGCATGTCCCTTTCCCATAAAATCACTCTTATTTTTTAGCATAACTCCTTGATCATATGCATAGGTTGACATTGAAAATACTCTACTATCTTCACTTTGGTTGGTTTGTGTTGTCTTGGACCTGACTTCACAAGAGCACCAGAGCGAAGTGGGAACAACAAAGACCTAAGGAAGTGATATAAAGGTATGCCACTTATTCCTTCTTATCAATAGATTCAATGACTACAACTTAGGGAAAGAGTCATGTCCTGTCCTATTTTGTTCCAGATCTAGGTGGATCTAGAGAGATCTGTTAGTGTCCGCACCTACCAATTTTTCCGATAACAAAATTGGAAACCATATTGGGGATAGAACCCATTTTTGGTGGTTTTTACTTGGCCATTTACTCTTAACTTACCATTTTTCTTTCCCATCAATATCTGAGTCTTGAGGAGACCCTTATAGGCTCCCTGGACCCAGAAGTTCCTTCAAAAATATTGTCTTTTTTCTAAAATTTGCTTGATTTCAAGCCTTCTCGCACTGCACCCTTCTGTAGCCTGCGAGAACGACTAAAGTTCACACCCTGTTGTTCAGTTCAGTGCGAACTTCTCACACTTTGCCTGTGTCTAGCCTGCGAGAATCCTTGATTCTCGCACTGTACCCCACTGCCAGCCTGCGAACCCACTTGCAAATTTTTTGGATTAAGTCTTTTGTGTCCTCAGATGCCCAGGTTTGTATGTGTGTCTAGGAAGAAATTCTCTATCCAGTGATTGAATGATTCTTGGCTTCAAATCTCGTGAATGATTAAGTCCTTCTTGATCATGTTTTCTCAATTTTTACCTCTTAGCCTTTTCTCAACAAGGGTATAAGCTCTGGTTCTGAAATCCGAGTGCTTGTTTGGTTGGGAGAGTTTGATCGATTTAAAAGTTGAGATCATTTGCTCTTTTCAATTGCTTATTACTTGGAAAAATTGTTATCCATATTCATTTGAAGAGACTAGTCTTATCAGTTTGTTATTTTTGTCTTCATTGAAAGATTGGTTTGGGTCTTTGTTGTGTATTTATTTTTTGTTGGTTGCTTGTTTTTTTTTTTTAGTTCCACCCCTGTTGTTTGGTTTCTAATAAAAATTAAAGACATTTTCTTTTTTAAGAATTTTTTTTCGAAAAAAATGGCATTCAAGTACTGAAAAAGAATGAATAGGGAATTTGCATTGTTCATGGTTGTCTGATATTACATTTCAAAGAAGATCATACATCGTAGTTTGTATTGTTATAGAAAACTCCTCTTTCCCTCCTGTAGATAGGATTCATCGAACAAAAAATTTGCATCATTCATTTCTATTTATGCATTTTTGGGTCAGAGTCTCACACAACATCGGTTTCATTTCTGTCTCATTTTGAGTAACAACAGCCTTTAATAACATTGTGCAATTTTAAAATCCAACTAGTAACTTTTTCTAGGACTCTTTTACACCAACATTAGCTAGGCTAGAGCTTTGGAATAGGCAGTGAGACATACTCTCCAAAGCACAAAACACACAATAGTATCTTGTGATAAGGAGTGTCAAATTCCATTTGCAACATTTTGTCTTGGGAAGCCCTTCTCACACAAGGGTCAAACCCGAGGTCGCATTGAGATTGACAGAGTTACTCACCCTGCTTTGTTGATATCGGTGTAGAGATTGCACGTATTACGGGGATCACTTGAAGGTATACCCACAATGATGAGTGGAAGCCTCTCAATCTGATTTCAGGCTAGATACCTTGCCCTTGCATGTGGATCGGACTGTTGACTGTTCCCCCAGGCATTATTTTTGTTGGTGGTAATCTTAGTAGCCTATCTTCTTAGGTTCTTACACAAGGTGACTGTGAAGGGGCAAGTCTTCACGGTACCTAGAATCGACGTTGGCCAAATTCACTCGGGATCCTTGGAGGGTATACCCATGATTATGTGTGGGAGCTTGCACCAGGGTGTAAGTCCGTTAAGCAGGTTGTCAATGTAAATTTTCCACCCTAGCCCAACCCCTTCTTGTCTCGTTGTCGCGATGTTGGATTTCATCACCAACTAGTGACTTCAGAATTGGAAGGTTTTGTTTGCTTGGTTTTTGCTTCCTAGCTTTTACTAGCATGTGTTGTTTGTTTACCCAAGTTGACCATAGATTTTATTTCGTAAGATTAAAACTCGATCACAATTGACCCTCCATGCCATTCATGTAGAATGCAATGCCTACCCCCAGAAGATCTGGAAGGTTCTCAACCCTTTCCTACCAACCCACTGGAGGGATCTCCTCAATAGAGTGAAATCCAAGACGTCGCCACTCCACAAGTGGAATGAACTAACTCTTTAGAATGGTTCTAAATTACCAATTCTTGAGAGGACTTCCGACTTCCTATCGAATCTAAGAGATGTATTATTCGAGTGAATTCTTCCGGAGATCTAGTTGTTCAGTCTTTTAGATCACCAACTGGACCTTTCATAGGACCTGAGGGTCAAGATCCTTTTTGGACTACTGACATTTTTAGACGGGATCTCTTTGGCTCAGGAGAAGGAGTTTATATCACTGTCACACCTGAGCTACCCGAAACATCTAATCCTGGCACAATACCTTTTACTACTGCATATTATTTTCCTGGTACAGACACTCCACCAGATGACCATATCTTGACTCTCCCTCTACAAATGGTCCATTACACAATGGTCCTGGATACTACAAGTCCTCACACTAGGATTACAACGGTTGGCCAAGCCCCCATTGGCACACCGCTTTCACCTAGAAATACCCCACCACTTCCACCCGGATATCATGCGTTGAATGCTTCTATTCCCTCTCCTACACAAATCACATCCGGAACTCCTGGTGGTTCCACTCCTTCTGGGCACCATATTCCTGGTTTCATTCTGACACTTCCTCCACCCCCTTTCAGAGGACCTCTTCCATCCTATAGTGGAGGCACTGATCCTAGTGGCACCATCCCGTCTTTCACACCTAATTACCAGATTCCTGTTGGTGGACAATTCCACCAAGGAGGCCAAACTCAACCCCCTTTTGTAGGACAAATCCCAATTGGGATGCAACCCCCAATTAGAGGGAAACCCCCACCGACCCCACCTTATGGAAAAAACATACCTGCATCATTGGCCTAGTATTGGAATTATCTTATACAACATAATCCTCAATCAACTAGGGTGCAACAGCCTCAAGCTAGCTTTTTCATACCCCCTAGTACAGTCCAACCATATCCAGGCACGTCTATTCCTATTTGGGGCTTGAACGCTCAACCCCACACCCGTGTCTAAGAGTACAACTCTATGAATTACTTGCCTCCACACCAACCACCAAATCTGCCCAGATCTTCACATTATATGCATAATGCTTATGGTCCCACTGGTTTAACAACATGACTCCCTTCCCAAAGTCACTAGTACCTGCATGCGAATAGAAAGTTACTTTTCTTAGCCACTCTGGACCTCCGAGATATGTTGAGGATATTAAATGATCCAATCCGTCACTCTCCTCAATGGCCCGCCATACCGGCTAAACTACCATCCGACATCCCTAAATTCGATGGTAAACTGGGAGAGGACCCAAACAATCATGTAATGACTTTTCACCTTCGATGCTCATCCAACTCCTTGATGGATGACTCTATTCATTTACACCTTTTTCAGTGAACCCTCACGGGTTCCTCCACAAAGTGGTATATAGAATTACCATGAGGCTTCTTTGCCAAATTCAACACCCTCGCTATGGCTTTCCTCACCCACTACCAGTTATCGATCAGCTATGAAATGGGAACTGAGATTTTGAGTTCTTTCAAACAAACCAAAGCCACTCATATTTCTGATCACATTTATGAGTGGCAATGGAGACGATGTCTCATCAAACTCAAACTTCCCGATTAGTTGCTGGCAGAATGGTTCATAAAATCATTCGTGAACGACATCGGTCATGACATCGCCATGGGTGGAGTTGTCACAGAAGAACAGGCCATCATTCGTGCCCAATACCTAGACCTTGTTTGCTCACAGACATGTACTCTTTACGACTTACTATCTGATGCACCTCGTCCTTCTACTTCTACTACTACTACTTCAAATACTCCTGTTTCTTTTCATGCAGCTGACGATGTGATTAGCACCTTCCATGCCCAACGTCATTCCATCCAAACCTCTAGCAACAACCCCAAATCCATTTATTCTAATGTTCAAAATGCTTTGTCTCCTACCCCTCCCACCGGCAAGACTTCTGAGGTAAATTCTGTTCAATCTACCCCCGTCGGCAAAAATAAATCCAAAAAAGGAAAGGGTAAGACCAAGGAGGATAAAAATAATCCACAAACTAAGAAAACCAAAACACCACTTGTTGACGATAAGGATAAGCATAGACCTCGATACCCTTGTCTTATCTGTGGTGATGATCACTACACTAAGGATTGTCCACAATGAGCCAAGGTTACTAAGTTCCTTCAAGGGACCACAAAACCCCCCACTCTGACCATATTGTCACAACCCTTCCCTTCTCAACAACAGACCCAATTGGTCATTCATGACCAATCTTCCCCCTCCAATACTTCCTATGTCTTAATGTGCACAGGTGATTCAAAGCAGAATGACATCACACTTATCACTCGAGCAAAAGATTATTCTTCCTCCACAGAGAATATTTATGCAATACCTCCTTCGATGGTCCAACCATCTCTCCCAACTCCACCTACCAATGGTCCTCTTTATCTCAAACGACTGAGCCTAGACATAGTTATTTACCCTCCTCCAAAGGGTCTCATTTGGAATTCGACTTTCAATCCTCATGCATGTGCTGCCCAGAACTATAGTATTGTTGAAGATCTGGCCCAAGCACCATCCACAATGTCATCCCTCGAAGTCCTTCAAAGTTTTCCTATACAACGAAAGGCACTATTGAAAGCTATTGGTGGAATCGACCCTACAGATACGAATTTAATAATTTTTGACTTGGAAGATCACATTCCAAGGTTACCCCCTCAACTCGCATTCCAAATACAAGTTATTGTCTCCGACAAAAACATTTGTAGGACAGTTATTGATGAGGGTGCCTCGATGTGTTTCATGTCTATTACCTGCTCGAAATCCATCGACTCTCCTCCTTTGGCTAAATCCCACAACACACTCAAAGCCTTCAATGGCTCTGGTTTTAAGCCTTACAGTGTCCTCCGTTCATTTCCTATTACGTTAGAAGGCAAAATGGTCCAAGTTGAAGTGGAGGTCTTTGACACTCCTCTCGATTACAACCTTCTACTTGGCTGTAGCTGGATTGATTCTATGCGTGCAATTGTGTCGACTCTTTTCCATGTCATACATTTCCCACATCAAGGAAAAGTAGTGACCATCGACCAATTGGCCTTCTTCCACTCTGATACACGTACCAACAACGCACCATTCATTGCAAACCCACCCCCCATGGATACGAGAATGTCGGTGTGGGTCTTATTAAAGATTCCTCATTAATGGGTACTTTCCCTATACCACCACCTGATGTTCCACATCCGTTTGTCACCTCAATCAACATGATCTCCACCTTTTTTCATAGAACCCCTGCATCTTACAACCCATGGATGGTACCCAACCCTGGCGATCATCTTCGTTATGGCGACGAAATTCCTTTGATTCCGATCAAAACCGCTTATCAAGCCATTCAATTGACAACCCCTGCTACCCCCTCTCTTGGTGATTTATCTCCAGACCCTTTCCGCATCATTTTTCCCATGGACGAGATGATTATGTCTGTTATTTCCATGGAAGATACCCCTTGGGACGATGGACATCATCGTTCCATCCTCTTCCTGGAACAACACACCATTGAGGGTTACCAACGGATCTCAACCTCATCGACCATTGTCATCATTTATACCATTCCTGAGTCTACACATGATCTATTCTACGAAGGGAACTTAAGTAATATCTCACCCACCATCCCCCTCGACATATCCATAAAACCTGGAATTGTCAAAAATTTGCATATCGGAGCTTCATGTTCCCATGACGAAGTTGTCACCTACAAGTCTCTTTTCCAAGAATTCTGTGACATCTTCTCCTGGAGCTATGAAGAAATGTTAGGTATCGATCCCGACATTGTGATACATGATATTAAGACATACTTGGATGCTAAACCCATCTGGAAATGACTACATTCGGTCCACCCACGTAAAGCAACCACTATCAAGCTTGAATTTGAGAAACTTCTTAATACTTCCTTCATTTACCTGGTGGCTCTAACTAACTGGGCTTCCAATCTTGTTCCAATCGACAAGAAACAAGGCATAATCCACGTGTGTGTTGATTATAGGGACATTAACAAAGCTTGTCCTAAAGACAACTTTCCTACCCCCTTCGTTGACCAGATCGTCGACGATTGTGTTGGAAGCGAAATCTTCTCTCTGATGGATGGTTTCACCTGATATAATCAAATCAATATCCTACCAATGGACCAACACAAGACCGCTTTTATTTGGCCTTGGGGCACTTTCTCCTATCGGAAACTCCCATTCGGTTTAAAGAATGCTGGTGCAACTTTTCAACGTGCCATGTCTTATGCCTTTCATGAAATAAAGCACATTGTGCAGCCATATCTCGATGACTTACCCACTCATTCCATGTGCCATGTAGATCATCCAATACACCTCCGTGCCATTTTCCTTCGATGTCATTTTTACCATATATGCTTGAATCCCCACAAATGTGTTTTCTGCGTAAAATCTGGCTGACTTCTGGACTTTATTATTTCACGTCAAGGGATTAGGGTAGATCCTTTGAAGGTTGAGGTGATTCTCAATATCCCTCCTCCTTCCTCACTTCGCCAATTACAAAGTTTGCAAGGGAAGGCAAACTTTCTCCGTCGCTTCATCCCAAACTATGTTCAGCTAACTCTTGGATTTACGCGACTTCTCAAGAAAGGTTTCGAGTTCATATGGGATACCACCGCCAACAAAGCTTTTGAAGCTTTGAAACTATCTTTGACACGTACCCCACTACTCTTCCCACCTAATTACAGTCGGGATTATTTCCTTTACCTCGTAGCCTCAGACTATACCATCGCTATGGTTCTCGTCCAGGAGGATGATTCTCATGACAAACATGTCATTTATTACTTGAGTCGGAGTCTAACGACTACCGAAACCAAGTATTTACATGTTGAAGAACTAGCCTTGGTAGCCGTCCAAGATGTTCAATGTTTCTGGCACTATATCCTCTCTCGCAAGACTACGGTAATTTATAACTGCAACTCTATGCAGCACATTCTTACACGCCAATTTCTAGGGGGAAAATACTCCAAATGGATCGTAATACTCCAGGAGTTTGACTTATAATTCGAACGCGCTAAGTCCAAGAAATCCTTGGTGTTTGTCGATTTCATATGCGACCTTCCCTGCTCTGAGACGGAAAATGTAGCAGTCGATTCATTACCCAATGAATCCCTTTTCCTGATTAGTGTTGAAATTACTAAGGCAATTGAGGGGGGGGGGGGGATGAATAAGTTGTTAATGTGCTTAAACAATATTAAGTCTATTAAGCCATTTTTAATCTTTCATCAAGTGACCATCAATATTATACATAATATGAACAACATAAATAATGAGCATCAATCACACATAAGATATACACAGAGACAGATTTTCACGAGGAAACCCATAAAGGGAGAAAACCTCTTCTTCTTCGAAATTATAGGCAGTGTTTTAAGTTATGTACATCATCTATGTTTGAGCACCAACTCAAAGTGAGGCTACTACCTCTGTTTTACAAGCTCCAACTTGTTGAGAGCACCAACTCTCTAGTTTCTCTAGCACCAAATAGAAGGAAGCACCAACTCACTGAGTGTTCCAACACCGACTGGATGAAAGCACCTACTTCCACTTATACAAGCACCAACTTGTTTGAGAGCACCAACTCTCTGGTTTCTCTACTACCCACTAGAAGGAAGCACCAACTCCTTGAGTGTTCCAGCATCAATTGGATGGAAGCACTTACTTCCACTTATACAAGCACCAACTTGCATATAGAAAACTTTGTGCTTTCCCAAGCACCACCCTGCCACCCTATTTTTTAGCCACAACTAGATGGAAGCTACAACTCCCAATATTCAAGCACCAACTCGAATATCAGAGGCCCACAATCCACCCTAGCACCACCCTACCTCACAGATTATAAATAAATGATTGAATAACCAACAACACAGATAAATCGATTCTTACCACTTATTCTATGTTCTGTAAATATGGTTTGTTTCTAACTGTTCTGCAATTCTTCTCTTCCTCTATCTGTTCTGCAGTTTTTCTCTGCTTCAAGTTGTTCTACAGTTTTTCTCTTTCTTCTGTCTATTCCTCATCTGTTACGCATCTTTGAGTTTTATCTCACACTGTGCATACTGTTGGTCTCACACTGTGCATACTGTAATTTTCCCTTTCTTACAGTTCAACTCATTTTTCATTTAGAATGACCAACCACACACAGTAACTTCGTGTTTCTTTTATACACTACAACCCCTTCAGTTACCCCTCCAATCCCTAGAACAACGCTTCAGCAACTGAAATGCCAACCATCCAAGAACCATGATTCAGTTCTGCTAACTGAATCATAACTGAACAATTAATCATGAAGAGCAACAGTAGCCCTTCGATCAGATTTCCAAGTTTCCAACACCATTGGATTACAAGCACAGGGTCTCGCGTTGATTTCACCATTTCACATTTCGTCATTTCGACATTCATGTGGTGAAGAGTCTCGACTCTTCATGTTACGATCACTGAAAAGGAGCTTAGCTTGGTGCTAGCTCCTCCCTCTCACATGACCACTGACGGTGACCATAGCCTACACCAAAAGGTGTTTTCCCTTCGAGTCATCGTGACTCCAACATTATAAAATTCATGATCACAAAATCTTTGAAGTGATTGGATGGTTAACATAACCCACTGAGATGGACGGTTGACGGGATTTCAGAGTTTTTCCTTTTGGGTTTTTGAGATTCTCAATAGTCCCTTTCGGCATTTCGGAGTTCGAGACTTCGTGATGGTGGAGTTTTTTCTTTCTATGTAAAAACCAAAAATAGAAAGTTCTGATGTGACGTAAACATGATAACGTCACACGTGGATTGACATGTGCCGAATAGCTTCCACGTGTCACTCTGATTTGTGACTTACATGTGCCTGAAATGTTGAATCAGCTTGACACTTGTCATTTCCCGATTCTTCCATGTGTCCTTAGCTGACGTGGTTTGCTGACGTGGTTTGTTGATGTGTCTGTTTTGGGATTTTTAGGTTCGCTACTTCAAAGGTTAAAGTTCCTTTGATCTTTGATTTTCGGGTCTGTGAATCTATGAAATGGATTCTTTGACATGCTCTAATCTTTCGCATTTCGTGATTTCATCATTCTTGTCGTGATTTTCCTTGACACCTCCAACTCCTGGTATCCAAAACTTTGAAATAGAGATTAAATCGTGGTTTCGCATTTCACGATTTTATGTTGTGAGTTGCTTCCTTGACTCCTGGAGTTTACACTTCTGATCTTTCCATGTGACCATCGTTGCGCTGCTGGTCTTGCCACTTTCTCTTGTTCATCATCATCAGGTTGATCTTGCCATCAATGACAAACAAATACTCTGCCTTATGTCTACCCGTAATAAATATGCCAACAATCTCCCCCTTTGGCATTGATGGAAACCTTGAAGACACTACTCATATCATCCTTACCATTACACTTTCTCCCTCTTTGACATCAATGTCAAAGAAGTAACATGCTCCCCCTGAGCTGTTGCAGTACATACTCCCCCTGTCAACTATGAGAAACTTAGAAATACAACAGATATTCAAATAAGTACTCCCCCTAATCAGGTGAACAGATTAGATGAAATAAGTTATAACCCCCAACTTTTGATGAAGATATCCAAAAGGGGTCGTTGCTAACGGTTTAGTAAAGATATCAGCTATCTGTTCTATGGAAGGAATATAATTCACTTGAACAATTCTGTTTGTAAATTTTTCTCTCAGAAAATGGTATGTTATTGGTATGTTCTTAGATTTTGAATTAAGTACAGGATTCTTAGAGAGACTGATGGCACTGGTGTTATCACAGTGAAGTGGAATGGGATCAGTGTAAGTTACCTTCAAATCTGCAAGAGTTTGTATCATCCATAAAATTTGAGTGCAACAAGTAGCAACAACAATGTACTCTGCTTCTGTAGTTGATAAGGAAATATATCCCTGCTTCTTACTAATCCATGCTACCAACGAGTCACCCAAGAAGAAGGCACCTCCACTGGTGCTCTTTCTCTCATCCACACAATTTGCCCAATCTACATCTGAATAAGCAGTTAACTGAAAATTATGGTTTTTGGGATACCACAGACCATAATTCATTGTTCCCTTCAAGTATTTGAATATCCTTGTGACAACTACCAAGTGACTTTGTTTAGGAGCTGACTGATAACGACCTACCATTCCAACAGCTTGCATTATATCAGGATGGGATGTTCTGATGTACAGAAGACTGCCTATAATTGATTGGTATGTCCTTTGATCAACATCGGGTGACATATCATCTTTACTGAGCTTGCAACCAACCACCATAGGTGTACTAATAGGAGAGGAATCCTCCATCTGAAATTTCTTCAACATCTCTTTCAAATATTTTTCTTGAGAGATGAATATTCCTGCAGAACTCTAATTTACTTGTAAACCAAGAAAATATGACATTTCTCCTATCATGGACATCTCAAACTCTGTTTGCATAGAGTTAGAAAACCACTGGACAGATGATTCATTAGTACAACCAAAAATAATATCATCTACATAAACCAAAACAACTAGTAAATTATCACATTCAGATTTAATGTAGAGATTGTTGTCAACAATACCTTTCTTGAACCCTTTGTCTTGTAAAAATTTGTCCAATCTATAATACCAAGCTCGTGGTGCTTGTTTCAGTCCATATAAGGCCTTCTTCATCTTGAAAACATAATTAGGATTATCTGTTAATGAGAATCCTTCAGGTTGCTCCATATATACTTCTTCCTCTAGATCTCCATTAAGAAAAGCTGACTTAACATCCATCTGATACACTTTAAAGTTATTATGACATGAATATGCAAGGAACATTCTGATGGCCTCCAATCTTTCCACTGGTGCAAAAGTTTCATCAAAGTTCTAACCTTCAACTTGTGCATACCCTTTATAGACCAATCTAGGTTTATTTCTAACAACTTGTCCTTTTTCATTCATTTTATTCTTGAACACCCATTTGGAACCTATTACATTCTTATTTTCAGGTCTAGGGATAATCTCCCAAGTATTGTTCTTCTCAATCTGATCAAGCTCTTCATTCATAGCTCTAAACCAATCATCATGCTGGTTGGATTCATCAAAAAAATTTGGTTCAGTCATAGATAAAAAAGCAACATGAGATTGTTCTGAGTCTTTAATCAATTTCCTTCTTATCTGAACTCCTTTATTTATATATCCAATTATCTGATTTTCAGGATGATTCTTTCTAACAATTCTAAGAGGTGATTTTGCTTCTTTCTGTTGATTTTTGTCAGTCAGAGTATTCGTATATTCATCTGATTTAGATTCTTCTCTTTCTGGTCCTTGGACCTGTTCATCTTCGTATTCAACTATATCTTTTGTTCTTGGATCAAAACTGCTTACATTTCTGACCAGGATTTCTTCATCAACTTTTATGTCTATACAATCAACCAGTTAAGCAGTCTCTTATTCTAACATCTATATCCTTTACTGTTTGTAGCATAACCTAAGAAGATACATTCATCAACCCTATCATCATATTTGCCAATATTTTCATCATTATTCTTAATGTAACATTTACTCCCAAAGACTTTAAAATGCTTGATTGAAGAAGGTCTTCCAAACCATAGTTCATAAGGAGTCTTGTCATTGTGTGGTCTAAGATGTGATTTGTTAAGGATATGAACAGTTGTATGAATTGCTTCCACCCAATATGTCTGAGGTATATTTCTTGCATTCATCATTGATCTTTCCATTTGTTGTACTGATCTATTCTGCCTCTCAACAACTCCATTTTGTTGTGGAGTCCTTGGAATTGTGTACTCTCTTTTGATTCCATGTTTATCACAGAACTCTTTGAAGTTCCATGAGATAAACGCTCCTCCTCTATCAGACCTTACTGCCTTCAATATTTTTCCTGTTTGATTCTCAGTTAGAGCCTTCAACACTTTGAATTTTTCAAATGCTTCAGATTTTTCCTTCAAAAAGGCAACCCATGTTAGTCTAGAATAATCATCAATAATCAACATAAAATAATTTTCTTTTCTTGTACCTTCTTTCCTTGATGGTCCACATAAATCCATATGTACCAACTCGAGAGGTTTTTCTGTTGAAGGAAAGTTTTTAGATTTGAACTGAGTGCGAGTAAGTTTTCCTATCTTGCAAGGTTTACAAACATAATCATATGGATTTGATATCTTTGGAAGATCCTTCACTGCCCCACTATTTTTGAGCTTGATTATATGATCAAAACTTAAGTGTCCAAGTCTCCTATGACATAGCCAACTTTCATCATACTTGCTTAAGTAACATTCTTGTTTTTCTTCTTTTAACACATAGACATTGTTGTTTGTTCTTATCCCTTTTGCAACTAGCTGTCCTGAATTCACAGATTTTATTCTACAATCTTTAGAGGTAAAAATGAATTCACATCCTCGGTCAAAGACTTGACTAACACTAAGAATATTATGTTTCATACCTTCTACAAACAGAGCTTTCCCTTTTCCATTACTCAAACTTACCATTCCTTTACCTTTTATTTTTCCTGGTGCATCATTTCCAAAAGTTACATTCCCTAATTTGCTTTCACTTAGAGTTAGAAACTTACTTTTGTATCCAGTCATATGTTTGGAACATCCACTGTCAAT
>ML777241.1:1108343-1125933 GCA_009831015.1 Picea engelmannii | reverse complement strand
TCATCTTCATTCATCTTTAGTTGTTCAAACTTCAACCTAAATGTTTAAAGTTTGGCATCTTTTACTTTCTCATTTCCTTCATAGCTGCTAATAAGTTTATCCCACATTTCTTTGGCAGTTTGAAGATGCATCACCTTTACAAAATTGGCTTCTGCAAGTCCATTCAAGATAGCATTCACTCCCTTAGCATTAAAGCTAAATTCTAACTTATCATCCTTGGAAGCTAGCACAACAGGCTTTATGTATCTAGTCTCTACTACATCCCAAACATCAACACCTAAGGCCATTAGGTATGTTCTCATTCTAACCTTCCAAAAGGAAAAAAATGTTCCATCAAACAAAGGAGGCTTAGTGGATGAATTCCCTTCATGAATTGTCATGTTTAAGCTTACAGATCTACCTTTAGATAAAAGGAATTGGCTCTGATACCAATTGTTGAAATTACTAAGGCAACTGCGGGTGGGGGGGGGTGTGAATCAGTTGTTACTGTGATTAAACAATATTAAGTCTATTAATCCATTTTTAATCTTTCATCAAGTGACCATAAATATAATACATAATATGAAAAACATAAATAATGAGCATCAATCACACATAAGGTATACACATAGACAAATTTTCACGAGGAAACCCATAAAGGGAGAAAACCTCTTCTTCTTTGAAATGATAGGTAGTCTTTTAAGTTTTGTACATCATCTATGTTTGAGAACCAACTCAAAGTGAGGCTAATACCTCTATTTTAGAAGCTCCAACTTGTTGAGAGCACCAACTCTCTGGTTTCTCTAGCACTGACTAGAAGGAAGCACCAACTCCCTGAGTGTTCCAGCACTGACTGGATGGAAGCACCTACTTCCACTTATACAAGCACCAACTTGTTTGAGAACAACAACTCTCTGGTTTCTCTACTACCCACTAGAAGGAAGCACCAACTCCCTGAGTGTTCCAGCACCGACTGGATGGAAGCACCTACTTCCACTTATACAAGAACCAAATTGTATATAGAAAACTCTGTGCTTTCCCAAGCACCACCCTACCACCTTGTTTTCTAGCCACAACTAGATGGAAGCTACAACTCCCAATATTCAAGCACCAACTTGAATATCAGACGACCACAGTCCTCCCTAGCACCACCCTACCTCCCAGATTATAAATAAATGATTGAATAACCAACAACACACATAAATTGATTCTTACCACTTCTTCTCTGTTCTGTAAATCTACTCTACTTCTAACTGTTATGCAATTCTTCTCTTCCTCTGTTTGTTCTGCAGTTCTTCTCTGCTTCAATCTGTTCTGCAATTATTCTCTTGCTTATGTCTATTCCTCATCTGTTACTCATCTCTGAGTTTTATTTCACACTGTGCACACTATCGGTCTCACACTGCGCATACTGTAATTTTCCCTTTCTTACAGTTCAACTCATTTTTCATTCAGAACGACCAAACACACACAGTCACTTTGTGTTTCTTTTATACACCACAACCCCTTCAGTTACCCCTCCAATCCCTAGAACAACACTTCAGCAACTGAAATGCAAATCGTCCAAGAACCATGATTCGGTTCTGCTAACTGAATTGTAACTGAACAATTAATCATGAAGAGAAACAGTATCCCTTCGATCAGATTTCCAAGTATCCAACACCGCTGGATTACAAGCACAGGGTCTCGTGTTGATTTCTCCATTTCACAGTTCGGCATTTCGACATTTTTGTGGTGAAGAGTCTCGACTCTTCATGTTACGATCATCGAAAAGGAGCTTAGCTTGGTGCTAGCTCCTCCCTCTCACATGACCACTGACGGTGACCACAGCCTACACCAAAAGGATTTTTTCCCTTCAATTCATCGTGACTCCAACATTATAAAATTCATGATCACAAAATCTCCGAAGTGATTGGACGGTTCACATAACCCACTCAGATGGATGGTTGACGGGACTTCGGAGTTTTTCCTTTCGGTTTTTCGAGACTCTCAATAGTCCCTTTCGACATTTCAGGGTTCAAGACTTTGTGATGGTGGAGTTTCTGCTTGCTATGTAAAAACCCTGAAATAGAAAGTTCCGATGTGACGTAAACCTACTGACATCACACGTGGATTGACACATGTTGAATAGCTTCCACGTGTCACTCTAATTCATGACTTACATGTGCCTAAAATGTTGAATCATCTTGACACTTTTCATTGCCTGATTGTGCCATGTGTCCTTAGCTGACATGGTTTGCTGACGTGGTTTGTTGATGTGTCTGTTTCGAGATTTCGAGGTTCGCTACTTCAAAGGTTAAAGTTCCTTTGATCTTTGATTTCCTGTTCTGCGGAACTCCGAAATGGAGTCTTTGACATGCTCTGATCTTTTTCATTTCGCTATTTCATCATTCTTGTCATGAGTTTCCTTGACACCTCCAACTCTCGGTATCCAAAACTCTGAAATGGAGATTAAGTCGTGGTTTCGCATTTCGCAATTTTCTACCATGAGTTGCTTCCTTGACTCCTAGAGTTTATGCTTCTGATCTTGCCATGCGATCATCGTTGCATTGCTGGTATTGCCACTTTCTCTTGTTCGTCATCATCAGGCTGAGCTTGCCATCAATGACAAACAAATACTCTGCCTTCTGTCTGCCCGTAATAAATATGCCAACAATTAGTTCCGATGACCTTTGGTACGGAGATATCATCATATATCTCCAGACCCAGACTTTCCGGCCCAATTTGTCTAGCACTAACCATCGTCGAATACGCTACCAAGATCATCAGTATATTATCCTCGGTGATACTCTTCATCGGCGTAGGATTGACTCCATTTTTCAACGTTGCCTCACGTTTGACGAAGCCAAGAAATCCCTCAACGACTTCCATTCTAGAGCTTGTGGTGGTCACATGTCTGGGTATGCTACTACCCAAAATATCTTACGAGTAGGGTATTTTTGGCCCTCTTTATTCAACGACTATATAATCGTCGTCCAAAAATGCCACGCTTGCCAAACCTACAACAATAAAATACGATCACACCCTGTAGTCTCCGTTGGTCCTTTTGCAAAATGGGGTATCGATTTCATGACATGTCACCCTCACTCGATCGAGGGGCATGGATACATTATTGTAGCTATAGATTATTTTACGAAATGGGCTGAGGCAATGCCAACATTCGACAATACCGGAAGGACTGCAACATTATTCATATTCAATCACATCATTGCTCATTTTGGTGTGCCTCATGCTATCGTTACTGATCACGGTAGCCACTTTAGAAACTTCATGATGTCCGAACTCACTGAAAAGTTGGGTCTACGCCATGAAAACTCAACACCCTATTACCCACAATCCAACGGCCAAGTTGAAGCAATAAACAAGGTCTCCATTACCATGCTTCGACGAATGATAGGGATTCACAAAACAAGTTGGCACACGATGTTGTTTTCAACATTGCGGGCTTACCAGAAATCCATTAAGTCTGCTACTGGGTTTACACCATTCCAGTTAGTTTATGGTATAGAAGCCATCTTGCCGATTGAATGTGAGATACCCTCCCTAAAACTAGCCGTCAAACTTCTCCCAAACACTTCGGCCGAGGAAGAACGTCTGTTGTATCTTATGCAATTAGACGAAACTCATCATGATGCCACCCTAGTTATATATGCCCAAAAGAAACACATCAAAGCCCAATACAACAAACATGTCAGGCCACGCATTTTCTCCAAAGGTGATATGGTTCTTCTTTACGAACAAGATCGGGATATGCCAGTAGCCGGAAAATTTGAAGCTATGTGGCGAGGTCCTTATATCGTTAGACGAGTTTTGGAGAAAGGAGCTTACGAGTTAGTGGACTACGACGGTATCCCTTTGAGTGAACCAAGAAATGGGTTGTACTTAAAGAAGTACTATGCCTAAGATCACCTATGCATGAGTGCTTGTATTTTATTGTATCATACTTATTATGTGTTACTGTAGTATGTTTTTTCGTTATTTGGTCTTTTCCCTCGACCACTTATGTTACATTGTGCTTGGTTTCCAGATGTCGGATTTTTCGCTGCCCCACATTGGCTTCGCCATTGGAGCTAGCCGTAGTACTCAGAACCTTGCTTCTGCTGCATGGGCAATTTACTCACCTACAAACGAGCTTATCAGTCTACGAGGTGTGTGCCTTAGTCATGCGACCAATAATATTTCAGAATATAGCGTCATTGTAGAATTGTTTATTGATGTTATTTCGCTTGGCATCCTCCACCTAGTTATATGACTCGATTCGCAGCTAGTAGTACTACAACTAAGTAATGTCTATGCTATTCGAAGTCCTACTTTATTACAGGTATATTTATGAATTCGCCTCTTGGAATGTTATTTTGATTATATTGAGTATCAACACATTCCTAGATGTCTAAATACATTTATTGATGATTTAGCTAACTATGTGTTAGACAGAAATTTGGGACATTTATAAACCAATCACACATTACATGTATAACACAACACAAGATAAGCCGGTAGAAGCCGTATATATGTATATAATGATCAAAAGTTTTTACAAAAGGTTTTTGTTCAAGGACCAAAATCTCAAAAATATGAAGCCCATGGCTTCTACAAAATAGCATCATGGATGACACTCATGATAACACACAACTACTCGGGCTACCCTACAAAGCAGTCAACTGATAGACTCGGACAAACCCACAGTATGGCGCTGGTAACATCTAGCGATCTCCCCAATAGCCATACCTGGGATGTCAGTGGTCAACCCCTCCAAGTTCTGCTCCATTGCCTCATAGTCTTTGGCATCCCATCTTACCACTGGAGCCTCCTCTCCTCGTCGTTGAATAGGAGACGTCCCTAGAAGTCGATATGGCCCCACATCTGTGTCATCAAAAAGAGATTTTTTTATTAGTTCTTGGATAAACACAAAAACATTTCATATGATAAAACTTGCAAAAAACATTTTAAAAAGAGAAAAATGTGTACTTCTTACCTAAATCACCCCATTGAGCATCCTCAGGCAGGGCCAAATCCAGATCCCCTCGGAAATCCAAACCACCGTATGCGTAATCGTCAATCATAAGCATCTAGGGCTGCAACAAATCAAAAAATGAATCATTATACTTGATGATGGGCCCTACTATGTGTCGAGCCATGAGGTTTCACCACCTCAACATCCTCGGATTCTGTGGGGTCGGTAAACCCCAATCAACCTGTAGTCTCAGTAGTGGGACCCTATCGAGGAAGAAGGACACCAAAAGTGATTTGTACCCAAACTTCTTCAAGTTACCCCTCCTGCACTTTGTCAATTGCCTCTTCATACTGCGGAGAACTGCATCCGACCAGTTGAAGACCTGAGGCTCTGTGCACTCTATGGCATATTGGAAGTAGCTCTGGAGATCCATGTGTGGAGTCACGCTGCCATCCATGCATACTATAATGAACAAGATGGTTCTCATGTTCAAGTTTTGGACCCCCCAAATAGAAACCTTACCCTTTCTTTTTGGTGCCTCGGGAACACAATACTGGCAACAATAATCACTCATAGGGAGTCCTTCACCTCAGCCACAGGTCAAGTTAGCGTGGCACCCACGTCGTGATAACCCTGTTAGCAAATAGATATCCTCGATATCTAGGGTCAACGTGTGGACTCCCACGTGAAATAACTGTTGGTCCACGTCCCACATATGGACCAGGTATTCCAACAATCTGAGTTGGGATCTCATGCCTGGAATCCTGAAGAATTTCAAGAGCCCACAGTCCCGGAGGGCAGCGACGGTACCCGGGTCATTCCCGACAATGGCAGAGATGATTCGCTAAATTGCCAATAAAAACTAAAAATAAACCATGGAAAAGTTAAAAGATCAAGAGCTTACCTCGTTGGCGGAGACGGTTCGCTAAATGGTCGTGTGTGCCTCCCGCGATCGAGCAAAGAAATTTGGGGGAAAATGAGGTATATTGGACAAGTTTTTGGCAAAATCACTATGAATTGGTAAAAAGCCCTTTTTACCCCTATTTATTCACTTTTTACCATTTTTGTTGATTTTTTATATTATTTTGTCAATAAAACCTAATTCCCTAATAGCCCTATGAGTGTGGTTTCTTGCAGATATAGCAACTTTGAAGTCCAAACGAAGGAGTACGGGTGTTTTTCTTTTTTTGTCGCATGTACAGTTACTTTTTTAGGGGTTTTGTAGGAAAAACATTGAGCTCAGTCTTCGTTCGTTCTCGCACTCGAAAATACATGAGAACGTAACTGAGTATACTTTTTCTCGTCTTTTTGTACTCATATGGTAACACGAAAACGACGAACCTAAGGGAGTATTCTTTAACCTATTTTCACACTCCATAAAAATGAAAAGATTGTTGAGGGATATTATTCTCTTCACGCTCGTTAAAGTATATGAAGAAAACGTTCGACGGGCGATAGTTTATCACTTTTTCGGTCTCGTCGGACTTATTTACAAAAAAACAACTGGGAGAGTTCTCTTTAAGTGTTTTTCAGACTCTCAAAACATGAAAAACCCCCGAGTTTTCTATCCTTGGACTCATTAAACAAACATTGACAAACCCATAACGGGACTGAACCACTCTTTCCTAGGGTTCGTTAAATATACTCCGAGTGACTCATCTAAAGGATGAGCTTACATCAACAAGCATATGTTATCCTCCTCAAGCTTGCGTAAAAATAAAGAGATACTCCCCAGAAATGTTGGGGGCAATTTTGGGAAAGGGATGTGTTTTCTTATTCATATTAATGGCAGTAAGCATCGCCCTTGAACATGACACCCCCTATTCATCATTTGAATCCTGGTTGGAAAATCCATTTGTCTCTCGTTCAATTTGCTACAAGGTCATATCTTGGGTCGTCTTTGAGTTAGTGTTTCCAAGTCTTTGGTCGTGTCGTTCATATGTTCAAGAGAAGTTCACATGAGCCCTCTATTGAGTCGACCATCTACAATTGTCCATTCTTACTATGTTGGCCTTCCCTGCGTCCATTTCGACTCATACTCATACTTTTCCTCATCCTCAAAATCTGTTACTTGTTTCATGTCATTGACGGGGGATACATTAAGGCCCTCCTATGACGATTCTTATTCCATCGACTCCAACCCATTATCTGGAAATGAGACTTAGAAATCATTAAGTACCTTAGATCATGCATGCCTTAATGGTAGGTATCTTTTCTTTTGACAGGGGTTTCACATCATTGATCCCTGATTAAGAGATTTCGCTGAGTGCTCGACTTCGACTCATTCATTTGCATTCGTTCAGATTGTACTTCAGTACCTTGGGAGTCATTGACATCAATGGTGATTTCCCTCGCACTTGTTAACGGTTTTCATCAATGACTGGTAATCAAGTGGTTTCTGCCATGTTCAACTTCAGCACATGTAATCGCATGGCTAGATTCATACTTTCAGGTGACAAGATTGAAGACCCTGGGTCTCATATTTTTTATCCAGGCTTCTATGGAGTATGTATGATTTGTGTTGGTGCATAGATCCACTTTGTATGTCACGTGGCTATGTCGTCTTAATTCAAGTATTCTCACATAGATCTATAGTGTATTCTTGGTGGCTATGTAGCATTTTGACGGCATGGATCCACGGTGTATGATTGGTGGCCATGACCTATGATTCCACTCATTTGTGATCTGAGCATGGGAATGCCTACCTCGGAACTGATATTATATTTTGTAGATGCTTGATTGTTTACAGGTTTCCGATTAGGTGCACTCCTGGTTTTTGACAGACACACGCAGTTTACAAAGTATTTCGACTGTCACAGATTCTAACCTCATACTTTGGGGGGCATTCTGTTACACATGATTTTGGTCACTCTGGTGATGTCTCAACAGTGATGTATTCAGGCTCCCAACAAGGACTTTTTGCCTGAGAAAAGTGGCTCCTGTCTTCTTCCAAAAACATATTTTTAAGATGAGTTCGCAAGCTACCTGTGGTATAGGGTGTGAGAATCCTTCATTCTCCTAGGCCACCCACACTTAGGGTGCGAACTGTTTGTAGTCTGCTCCATAGATAGGGTGCGAACCTGTTTTTAAGCTTGGAAAGGAGAAGAGGTCACAAAGTTTCTAGAAGGGGATCTTCTAGAAAATGAGTTGGCATTTGCACGGTTGTCATTCTACTGACTTCTCAGACTTGGTGGGATCATCCTCATCCATTTAACCATCTCTCCTTCTCCTATATATTGAAAGGTTTCTCATGGAAAAGGTTAAGCAAGATTGAATGAAGAAATGGTGAAATAATTGTGTGAAGAGCCCTGCTTGGACAGAAGCTTGAAGACTCTATTTGGTCTATCAAGAGGAATTGGATCTTCTTCATGCAACTACAAAGCAAGTGTGTGTGTTGGAACCAAGAGTCACTGAAAGGAATCTTGCAACATCAAGGAATTCAGGTTGTATCTTCTACTTTCAATTAATATAATACAGCGACATGTCCCTTTCCCATAAAATCACTCTTATTTTATAGCATAACTCCTTGATCATATGCATAGGTTGACATTGAATATACTCTACTATATTCACTTTGGTTGGTTTTTGTTGTCTTGGACCTGACTTCACAAGAGCACCAAAGCGAAGCAAGAACAATAGAGACCTAAGGAAGCGATATAAAGGTATGTCACTTATTCCTTCTTTTCAGTAGATTCAATGACTACAACTTAGGGAAAGAGTCGTGTCCTGTCCTATTTTGTTCTAGATCCAAGTGGATCTAGGGAGATCTGTTAGTGTCCACACCTACCGATTTGTCCAATAACAACCATCCTTTTTTATTGGGGTGCGCTAACTGGACCTCGTCTTCCCTCTCACATCCCTTTCCAGATTACAGTACATGTTTGTGGTCGGGACGTTCCTCAAACACTGATAGATGAAGGTGTGTCTGTTAGTATTTTGTCCTCTATTGCTTGGCACGCTTTGGGTTGTCCTCAGCTTGCACCGGTTACACAGAATCTATTATCTTTTAACAGAAGAACTAGTCAACCTTTAGGGACCCTTCCTTAGTTTTTGGTTACTTTGGGAGGGAAAATTGTCTTTATTGATGTCATGGTAGTCCGAGACCCCTTGGATTTTGCTTTACTCCTTGGGTGGGATTATACTTATTCCATGAAAAATTTTGTGTCCACTCTTGTCCGTGTGATATCTTTCCCTCATGATGGAAGAATTGTGACTATTAATCAACTTTCCTTCATCGGTCCTAACTAGATTACCTCCCTAAATGGTTCTTATATGACGAAAGTATCAGCCCCGCTGCATGTCAATTATGTGGCGTTGTCTCCCATGACTTCAACTTATGATGATTTGGATCCGGTAGTTGACATGGTGATCTCTTCGGTAGGACTATTGGAGCCTGATCTCCTTACCCCTGTTGCGACCCTCGACATGTATTCCTTCCAGAGTGATTTTCTTAAATCTAGTGAAGATCTCTTGGAAGCGATGATCGAGTTTTGTCCCTTGACATGGTGTTCTTTCAAAGCGTTATTTTCTTGGAATCCATGATCAAGAAGAGTCTATGAGCATAGTTTCTCTTCTCTGTAGCAAGCTCGTTAAAAAATGAAACAGAGGTCATGAGCATAGTTTCTCTTCTCTGTGGCAAGCTCGTTAAAAAATGAAACATCAATTTGGGGATTGAACCTAGATCCCTGAGCATAGTTCTTTGCCTATGTCAAGCTTGTTAAAAAATGAAACAGTCACCTCTCCTGTCAGGTTGAGTCTTTCACCAGATCTCATATATGTCGAGTCGAGTCTTTCATTAACTCTCGTATTTGAACCTTCATTTCATCCACCTGTATCCTTTTTCTCCATCTAGTGTAGAAATTGGTGACAACCTCAAAGTCAGTGAATGAATTGAAGCTTGGAGGGCATGTGTCCAACCTTTGATGATCATTTTGGAGTTAAGCCACTAGCTTTCAAGATGGGGGCATACCAAGCTTAGTCTTTGTTCTTTCTAGTGCTCGTAAATACATGAGAATGCATCTGGGTAAAATTTTATCTCTTTTTCGGACCTGCATGGATATATGAAAAAGGAACCCCCTAGAGTCGTCTTTGAGCTCTTTTCAGACTCTCTAAACATGAAAAGATTGTCGAGTGATCTTGCTTCCTTTCCCACTCGTTAAAAGGTTTGAAAGGGCATCTTTCGAGTGATAATTTATCTCTTTCTCGGCCTCACAAGACTAACATTACAAAAAAAACAAAATTGGAGTCGTCTTTAAGTTGTTTTCAGACTCTCTAAATATGAAAAACCACCGAGTTTACCTTCTCTGGACTCGTTAAATGATCATACATTGAAGGACCCATATGGGACCGAACCCTTACTTCTTCTAGTTCATTAAATAAAGGAAGAGGGACTTACTGAAGGTGAGTCAGATAGAGCATGTGTTACCCTCCTTGAGCTCGTTAAATTAAAAAGAGGTACTCATCTATTTGGATGGGGGCGGGGGGGAATTGAAGGAAGCAAGCCAAGCCGTTTTTGAGAAAACTACCAATAACTCTTACAGTCGCCCTTGAACATGGCACTTTGTCTTTGCACGCATTTCAATCCATTGAACCCTTGCACTAAGCCAATCCTCTGAGTTTCTTTTAATCCTTTGGGTCACCTAATAAAAGTCACAACATCCACTACATCATCAAGATTTGATCCATATCATGTTTCTATTATCGTACCTCAATGTTCAAGGGAAGTGTCTGCCTCGGGAGTCATCCATCACAAATATCTTGTTTCAATACCTCTGTCAGTCCATGTTCATTTCATCTACCAATCACATATCTGTGTCAATTTCGTGTCATTGATGGGGGATATATCAAGGCCCTCCTTCAACGAGTCTATTTCTGTCAACTTCAACACATTATCCAGGAACTAGACTTAGAAACCAGTTAGTACCTTGGGACCTGCATGCCTCAATGGCATGCCTCCTTGCGTCTGATAATGGGTTTACATCATTGACCTCTGATCGGATGATTCCATGGATGTTTGACCTCCACTCATCTATTCACATTCGTCGGAATGTACTAGATTACCTTGTGAATCATTGACATCAATGGTGATCTCCCTCGCACTTGTTAACGATTTACATCATTGACTGGTGTTGTTCCTGAGTTTATGTTTTAAGTCTATAAAACATACCATCAAGGCATCCGAAACTGATTTAAAGAAAAGGTTTGGAATTAAGGAATTTAAAGAAAGATAAGAGTAGATTCAGTTTCTCAACTGTCTTTGTCTCGCTTCTTGTTGCTCTTGGATGCTAATGTCATGTTCAATAGCAGCCCATGATCTCTCTTGTTCAACCCTATTAGTCGATGTTTGTAAAATAGTATTAAATAAACTTGGGGCAATGTTGGTTTGATCTTGAAGGCCCGGTTCTACGTTAGGTTGTCTTCTATTAGGGACAATCATGGATGATAAAGTTTAAAAGGTTTATAAAATGGGTTTTTAATCAATTGGTTGCTTCAGATTTCCAGAGATGAGATCAATGAAAACAATTTTAAAATCTATAACAGTAATGTAAAAACACATTCAAGGCCGTTTCCTGGTTTTGTAACAATTTTGAAATTATAAACAACGAAACACAATATAGAGAAATATAAGGCTTTTATCAAGAAAGAATCTTATATTTCAATTAATGATGATGAAAGAAAAACAATATTTCTAACAGAGTTAAATATTAAGGAATAGAAGGTTTTACAGGTCTTAAAATTACTAAAGTAATTTCAGAGGAAAGACTGTAATACATTCAACATCCAAACCAATCTGAAAAAATAAACAACAACGTATATAAATTCAAATTGATTTACATGTTAGAAAAACACTTCAAAAGGAAAATTTAACAAAGCATGATAAACAGGGGAAGACACATAGTTACAAAATTGCAGGATCCAGAATCTTGTTTGCGATTTATATTCCGATGAACTTCAAAACTGTAATTACAAAAAAGGCTATCTCCTCAAAAATTTTGAAGCCTTTGCTCAGCCTTTTGAAACTATATTTATACAATTCTATCAAAGTTTCTTGTTGGTAACTAACCAACTCCCTAATATTACGGTTACATAAAATAATGTCAACCGTTTACAATTTCTTTCAAAATTCTAATAAACAAATTTTTTTTTTAAAGTTTTAAATTTGCGTTGACGAACTTTATTTCTCTTCTTCAACGCATTGAACACATTTGCCCAAAAATTTTACTAAGATCCTGGGAGCCTCAGGTATCTCATTTGCTTCAAAAGAGAAAAATATTCTCTGTAAATCTGGCAACCGACTTTCTATTGTTTTCTCTGTGAATTTAACATTTTTCAACCTTAAACTTGAAGTTACCATTCACTTATTTATTTCTGTAATGTTGAACAATTTAATATTGGAAATTTCTGCTTTCCTTTCTTCAAGATCTTCTCTTGACTTCAGTGGATGCCTGGCAATGTTGATTTCTCCTAATAACCTAGAACAACCATCTGCCCCAATATTTAATGAATTTTTTTCAAAGAGATTGAAGATTCCTTGACAATCTTCGTTAACTTCTTTTGTAATTCTTTTATATTCAGCCAATTTCGATTCCCAAACTTTTATCATTATATCTCCTTTTACCTGTTCAGAAACATATAATTTCTGATTTTTTTCAATTTCTTCTTTTAGTGAGGAATCCACTGCCTTTTGAAAAGTATTCCTTGCTACTTTTGCTTCTCTTTCTTTCTGGAACACCTGTTCCATGGACCTATTTGATTCTTGAAAATAGTTCTGGATTATTTCCAGATTACAAAATACTTTATGTTGTTCTTCTTCTATTTTTGCATATATCTCTGATGCTTGTGTCCTGAAATGTTCAATTTCAATTACCTGGTTAGCAATAGAAATAATCTTGTCTTGCAAAAATTTATTTTCTTTGCCCAGCTTTTGAACCTGTTCTTGAGTGACCTGTATCATGTGTTTTGTCTCATCCAAGTTTTTATTCAACTTTTGGATTTCTTGCATATCTTTGAGTCTAGCTTGTTCTAGACCCTTCTGTATTCCCCAACCAATATTTCTTTTATTTTCCTTTAACCTGTTTTGTAACTGAATTATTTCTTGATCCTTCTGCTCAAGCATAGTTGTTAGATTTCCTACAGAATATATATTAGCTGATGCTATAGAACCCATTGTTCCTGCTAACTCTGTAGTGAATTGTCCATCCTTGAGTTTCTTCCCATCAATAATAACTCTATGCTTCTTAATCGATCTTTCTCCTATAGGATGAATTTCCTATTTCAAAACAACTCTTCGCTTTTTGCTGAAAAATTAATCAGATGGGGGGATTTCATCTCTTGAAATCGGCTCCAGATCACTGACGTATAGAACTCCTTCATGAGGGGTTCCGAAAGTTGACTGTAGTGGAGTCAAAGATGTAACGGGGCTACCAAGTTCCTTTGAAACAGTTCCTCCAATCTTTTATGGAATATCATCCAAAATTATTGGACTTGTTTCCAGTCCTTTTCCCTTTTCTGTCCCTAGTTCTTTTATCTGAGAAACCTCTGTGTTTTGAGGAGGTATTTCAGGATCTTTCAACTTATCTTTGTCACTTGAATTATCTTGAGTATCAGTTTCAAACCCTCGAGGGGTTTCTTCCTGTTCTGGCAATGAAGTCGATATTTCACCTTGTAAAATCTTCGGCAGGAAGCTTCGCCTATGTTTTTGAAAAGATACAAACCCCACCTGTGAGTCAGGTGACAAGGCCTGTACACGGTTCTGCACTTCCTCATAAGATTTAACGTCTTTGAAAATATCATCATAAACTGAAACTTCATGTTCATATTCTTTTAAATTACAGTGTATGTAATGCCGACTAATTATTTGGTAAGGGTCGTTCTTTCTGTGCTCGATGTTTACTAATTTAACTTCCTCCAATGATTCAGCCTCCTCTTTAGAATGACCTATGTTCGATAAAGTAAATTTCCCGATATGAACAGGGAAAGATGGCCATGCTTTTTTCTGAAGGGCTTTTAATTCTAACCCAATACCACCCTTGGCTAACTGATAAGCCACTTCTCTGCATACCAATCTGTCTGGTAAAAACTTCGGGAGTGTGTGAGGTAGAATGGAACAGCCATAAACCATGACATAGGAAAAAATTTCCTCAATAAACCAGTCGACAATCGATTTGAGGCTTTCTATGACTGTGTTAGAAATGCGAGGGGGTTCACATCCAAAGAATATTTTGTGCAGAGAGATAATTACATAATGACAAACATCATAAAAAACATCTTTTGCATTTTCTTCCCAGAGAGTTGAGTGGTATTTATGAACAAGCTCTGGGCAAGAAACATTCCAACTCCAATTCATTAATGGGAAAGGAGTCATAAAACAAATGGCATCCATAATATATGCAGACATATAAAAAGACACTGGTTGTCCTTTTGACTTGGCTGCTTTGTAATTCACAACCTCTGATGTGAGGTTATCTGACAAAATTTTATGCTAGTTAAAACTACGTCCTTCTGAAACTTCCTCTAGGAAAGGTGTCCAGTCTGCATGAAAGTGACAAGGATCCTTTCTCCCGAAAAGTCTACATAACATCATTGCTACATAAACCATATATCCGTTTAAGGAAGCAGTGGCATAAATCCCATGTAAATCATACCTAAACTTATTTTCATCCCTGGCCCATCCTTTAATCATGTCAGGGTATGTCTGGCCGGATTCAATGCATTCCTTTTTTTGAAACTCAGCTAAAAACTCAGAATTAAAGGTGTGTCTATAATTGGGCGAGAGCTTATACATTACTTGAATATGCTCAGGCCTGAATGAGCCAATAATAGCTCCTTGCGCGTTCGAAATGCTTCTTGTTGGGACATCCACTTTATCCAGAGCCCAACTGATCATATCGGTATATGACACAAGTCTCGGACGTGCAGCAACCTTATGAAGCTCAGACTTGGCAATATCTTGGAGATGATTTTCTTAATCAGGGTTTGCATATTTAAGCTCATCCTCCAGCTTTTCGGAAATTCCAGTCCACGATTTGACGGAGTCTACTCCGGATGCAGTAGTATCGAAGATAATATCACCTTCTGGTTGGTGTTCGTTCTTCTTCGGAGCTTTTTTGGGTGCCATAGCTCTGCATTAAGTTTGAAAAGATGTCACTGAGAGTGGATGAGTGAGCTCAACTTTAGAATGAAAATACAGACGTTTCGAACGTTTACTTCGAATATATCAAAAAAAAAAAATTGAGATTTGTACCTCTGTTATGAAGTTAAAGCTCTTAATGTAAAAGATATTTTTGAAGATATGCATTTAATGTCTGTACCTAGGCTTTCTCGGTGTTTTCAAATAAAATAGAAACTTAATTAGTCGGACAACGACACGTTAATGAACATTCAAAGAAAGATTAACTTTAAAACCTATTTAGAAGATGATTTATTAATGTTAATTATGAGTTAAGTCTAAAAACATGACTTTTCGGGGTTTCGACACTCTCGATGTCGAAAAATATGTCGTCGAAGAATTCGGATTGCCGAAATCGCGATGTATTAATTTAAATTAAAATGTTTTTAGTATGTTAATTAATCGAGATTAGACCTTTTCGGGATTTCGTTAATCAGAAAATCGAGAATCGGGATTTCGGGAAATCTGACGACATGAGTTCGTGTTCTCATGGAATTGCAAATCCCGAAATCGCGAAATGGCGATGACCTGTTTCTTTAAAACATGATTTAACTTATCTTAATCAATCTTATTAATCAAAATTAATGCCAAAACAGATATAGTTTATTTCAAATGTGAATTATGAGTCGGGATTTTGGTGATCGGAATTTCGGAAAAAAGGATGACAAGAAACATGCTTCTCATAGAACCGCGAATTCCGAAATCGCGATGTAATTATTTAACTCTTAATCATTCTTAGCAGAGATTAGATTAATTCAAATCTTTACTTAAGGATCAAATGTATCGCGAAATCGGGAAACACAATGACAAGAGTATATGATCTTATTGAACTGCGAATTCCGATATCGCGACGTGATTAACTTAACTTTTAAACCTTTTTAATTGAGAATTAAGTAATTTATGTTCTAATTTAGTCTTAAAGTATCGGGAAATCGGGGATAGGGGTTTCTCAATTCAATTTGCATCAACATTTGTTTACGCAAAACCCCGAATCCAAATTTTTTTTTATGTTTAAATTAAAATTCGTAAATTTTAAATTACTGCCCGTTTAAAAGATTTTTTCAAAGAGTGTTTGAAAACTTACATTTGCTTAGATTTTTTCCTTTCATTTTCCAAAAATAAACAATAAAAGGCATCGCGAATATATAGGTGACGAAATTCTTGTTTTAAGAAGGCCGAAAAATGCCAAGACTTAAAAATTAAAAATCTAGGTCTTAAGGATAACAGATTTCAAGATCTATTTCAACATAGCCTCTAACTGGGGACCTCGTCTCCCTGCGGAATGAGGAGAACATGTAGACTCAGTGCCTTCATTGGGTAAATGGTGTCAAGGATTTATCTCTGTTAAACGATTTAAAGAGAAGAAAAAGAAATTATGTAAAGCCTTTGAAAATCTTTTCAAAACTTCGTATTTATTTGAAACTCAGTTATAGTCTTCTTCAAAATTCTCCTTCCTGCTCCAAAATTGAGTTAGTATTGAGATGATTAGAAAAATATTTGGAAACTCAACATATTATTGAACATTTCATCTTGCATCAATCGAAATAAAATTTATAATTTTAAAATGGGAAGCTCTATTTTGACTTAAGATTAATATCCGGTTTTGAAAAATTGATAACTGGAATAGAGTTATAGATAAGTATGACAACCTTACAGACACCGCAGATATTGCTTCACTGCCAGCAGACCTGTTCAATACCCCGGTGAAGTTATCTATCCCTTTTTACTGAATTTCCTTTCACCGCTTCAAGTGCTAATTTTATGCTCAGACATTGCTTCACTGCCAGCAGTCCTGTTCAGTACCACAGTGAAGTTATCTATTATTTTATTTTTAGACGAGGGAAATCATTTAAATGAATTTTCTTTCATTGTCTGTAGGACTAGATGGGGGCAGTCAATTATGAATTTCCTTTCACCATATGTCTTATAGTTATCTTATGCCTACGAAGCGGGGGCAATCAGTGATATTTATGATATAAGAGGTGGTGATCTATATAAAATTTTCTAATAGAGATTTGTCAACTTGTTTTGGTTATTCTAGACCAATTTTTCTCAACCATCAAAACCCCTCAGTCTGTAGAGAAAAAGGGAAAAATATTTTCAGGGGGTATTCTTTTGAGCAAGCTTAAAAGTTCAGACAAACTGTTAAGAAACTTAAGATATTCAAAATTAACTCAAACCTAACCATTTTTAGTCAGAGAGAAAAATTATGAAAACTGATCTAACTGAATTTAATCATTTGATGGTTTTCAAAGTCAATACAAAATCTCTCCTACTCTGATAAAAAAGTTCGAAAACATGAAAGATAGTATTGAGGGTATTAAAAGAGATTTTTCAACAATCTGTAAACCAGAATACCTTAGGTATAATTTCAAAAATAACTCTGTGGACTTTTTTTTTTTTTTTTTTTTTTTGAAAAGTTAACTAATTTTTAATTTTTAACAAAGAAGTTTTCAAAAAATTGAAAAAGAAACCAGTATATACAATTT
>ML777241.1:1094083-1108293 GCA_009831015.1 Picea engelmannii | reverse complement strand
ATTTTTTCCTTCAGAAGATGATACCTTAAAGGGTCCATACCAAATATGATCGAATTTACCATTTTTTCCTGAATCTTCTTTTCGAGCATCCCACCTCAAAACCAGATCTCCTGGGAGAAAGTTCCTGTTCTTGGCTTTGCGATCAAATAACATATTCATATCATCCTGGTACTTCTGCAACTTTTCATCTATTACATCCCTCTGCTACTGAACTTCAATCAACTGGTTTATCCTTCTTGTGAGAGGGTTTGGCTCTTCCTTCTCATCCTGCTATAGTTTCATCACAGGAAGTGCTAAGTTTATGGGCAACACTACATCTATTCCATAAACCATTTGAAAGGGAGAAGTACTAATAGACTTCTTTGTCCCTATCCGATTTTCCCATAGAGCGTATTTTAAATGTAAATGCCAAGATTTTTTATTTTCATTTAAGACTTTCTTGATTATACTGATCAAACTCTTATTAGAAGATTCTACCAAACCGTTTCCCTAGGGATAGTATGTTGCGGAATGTCCCAACACAATATTATATTTCTGGCAAAAACTAACCATTGCCATAGACTTGAAAGCATGTGCATTGTCTGTGACTATCTTTCTAGGACACCCAAATCTTGACAATATATTCTCTTCTAAAAAGTCTATAACTATAGAATCAGTGGCTTTCCTTGTTGGGATAGCTTCCACCCATTTGGTGAAATAGTCGGTAGCAGTCAGAATCCATCTATGTTGGGCACTTGAATGAGGATTTATCTCACCTATGAAGTCAAGTCCCCACTGCTAAAAACGAGCTTCTGTCTTGACTGGGACTAATGGCATTGCTGGTAGCTTATGTTTTCCTGTAAAAAATTGGCAAGGGCTACAAGCTCGTAGCTTAGCATTTACATCTGGGAAAAGTTTTGGCCAGTAGTAACCATCCCTAAGGATTTTGTATGTCGTTTTTCTCCAAGCATGGTGCCCCCCACAGACTCCTTCATGAAATTGACTTATAACTTCCTCTGATTCTGATTCGACCAGACAGACCAAAAGGAAACCAAGTGGGTCTTTCCAGTATAATCGTTTCTCGGAAATACAGTATTTAACTGTGTGCAGTTTTAGTGTTCTAGCTTTGGAAGGTGACAAATCATCTGGACATTTCAAAGTTAATAAGTGTGTTACTATGTCCTTATACCAATTTGACGAAGCAAATTTATCCTCGGTCTTGTTTTCGATTATTTGGTCATCAAGTTCATTCACATCTAACCATCCTTCTTCCTCTTGAGCACTGTTTATCCCAAGATCCCTGAAATTGGATTCAGCTAAAAGTTTGGCTAAACCTTGCCCTTTTACCAATTTGGTTGGTTTAACCTCCAAGTCAAACTCTTGAATTTTTGCAATCCATCTTCCTCTTTTACCATCACTGTCTTCTTGAACCAAGATATCTTTTACAACACTAGTGGGTACATATGCAATCACTTTAGAGTGTAATACATACGTTCTGAAAGATTTCAATTCTTTTACCATAGCATAAGCTTGCTTTTCCATTATATTGTATTTAAGTTCAGCATCTCGGAGGCTTTTACTAAAGAAGGCTATGGGTTGCTCGAAACCTTCTTCATTCTTCTGAAGGAGTACAGCAGCAAGCGTATGTTCGGAGGCAAATGAAAAAATGAGAAAATCTTTAAGATAATCTGGACTTGCCAGTACTGGTGCCTCACTTATAACTTTCTTAATATGGGCAAAGGATGCCTTAGCTTCTGCTGTCCACTTTACTTCGCTGTTTTTTCTGAGCATATCTGTAATCAATTTAACAATTTCAACGAAGTTAGGAACAAATCTTCTCAAGAAATTTATTTTTCCTAAAAATGATTGAATTTCTTTAACATACCTAGGAATAGCTAATGTATCTATAGCCTCTACTCTTTTAGGGTCAATCCTGATTCCATCTCGGGATACTATATGACCCAACAACTTTCCTTCCTGCATAGCGAAATGAGAGGATTTAAGGATAGACCAAACCTGTGACATTTTTCAAATGTTTGTTTGAGATGAATCATATGGTCTTCATCTGATTTTGAAAAAACAGTAAGATCATCCAGATATATGACTACGAACTTGTCTCGTTCGCTGACAAAAGAAATATCCATTGCGCGTTGAAAAGTACCCCTGCATTCATTAGTCCAAACGACATTTTATCATACATAAACGTGCCCCAAGGAGTGGTAAATGCAGTTTTTTCCTTGTCAGGCTCACTAACAACAATTTGGTTATAACCTGAAAATCTGTCAATCATGGACATTCTAGTAGCCCCTACTACTTTTTCAAGAACGTGGTCCATTTTAGGTAGAGGATAATTATCTTAAAAAAAGATTTATTAAGATTCCTAAAATCAACACATAATCTGATTTCCCCATTTTTCTTTCTAACTGGGACTAGATTAGCTACCCAATTAGAATATCTTAAGGGAACAATAATTTTAGCATCTATAAGTTTTTTAACTTCTCGTTCAATAACAGGTAGTAAGATCGGGTTGAACTGTCGGAGTTTTTGTTTGAAAGGTTTGACACCTGGTTTAAGTGGTATTTTGTGTTCTATCACATAAGTGTCATATGTTTTCAAATCTTCGTATGACCATGTGAACACATCTTTATATTTTTTTAACAACTCCGTGTATTTGTTTTTGTTTTCTATTGATAAAAATTTAGATAACTTAACCATTTTGGGGTTATCTACGGTTCCTATGTTACAATCTTCAACCTCCTCTGGTTGAGGTTGTAGAGTAGTTTTAGAAGGAATGTCATATTTATTAAAGAGCCTTTCCAAAGGGATTAGACCTTTGGGGATTTGGTTGTTCTTAAGAACAAGCATCCGGTGGTTAGCAATTTTATCATGAAATTCTTTAGAATCTTCCCCTTCTTGCATGATCCAAATAAGATCATTTTGATTCTCCTGATCATTATATATTTCTGCAAATTCATCTAATGATTCAAGAAACTTCCTAAGCTGCTCATCGTCTTCGAAAACCTGCCAATGTTGTATATTATTAGGTATTGAAGGGCGATGTCTCATTTGTATATGATATTTTAAATTAAAAGCAGTCGGGGGTGTAAAAGTTGATGCAGCTTTTTCTAAAGCATCAGCCTGTTGATTTTCGGATCTAGGAACGAAATGAAAATTCACAGAAGTAAAGAAATTTTCAATTAAATCCCAGACACAATTTCTATAAGACCGTAATATAGGATGCTTAGCTTGATATTTCCAATTTACCTGTTTTATGATTAATTCAACATCACCAAAGACTTCAAGATTTTTAATTTTCATCCTTCTAGCAGCTTCTAATCCAAGTACTAAAGCTTCATACTCACACACATTATTTGTACAATCTGTATACCACTGGAGCCTATATGAAAAAGGAATAACAAATTGATCATCGGGAGAGATAAGAAGAGCTCCAGCCCCAGCTCCAAGATAGGAAGATGCACCATTAAAATACATTTTCCATATACTAGTTTTATATACATTTTTCTCTATTTCTTTTTTATTTTTATTTTTTCTTCTCTACATTTATCATCTACATCTACTTCAAAATCATCATCTAACGATAATATATAGTTTCCTAAATCTTGGTCGTCAATATAAACTGGATGATTGTTAGGATTATTTGGGTCAGTTACAATAAATGCCAACCTAGTCTCCCTGTAAAGACGAGTAAATTAGCCTCTGAAAACAGGGATTGTAGCATATGTCATATCTAGCTGGAGGGATCCTCCAAGATTAGCGCCCCATGATCTAGATAATAGCATTCCATATTTTGGGGGGATATCATCAACTACTACATCCATAAGGATACTTTTAGCAGGAATCTGGGCCAAATTTACCAGTAGGTATTTAATCATTCCTATGCATTTAACTTTCCTTGAATCGAAAGAATACAAATCACCATAGGGTCTTGTGATTTCGAGACCAAGTTTTTCCATTATTGCCTTTGGCATAACATTATGGGAAGCTCCAGAATCCAACGTACAGTTATGTAAAAGGTGGTAAAAAAGAGTTAGTGTAATATAAAAAGGAGCCACTGTATCTCTTGCACCTTCGACGTGTGGACCGAAAACTAGGATAGGCTTATCATCTTCTAAGTTAATAGCGTCGACCTGACTTTCATCTTCAGAAAAATTTATCATTTTGGCTATTTGTTTTTGGTATACTGGATTTTTAGCTAATTCGACAAGGGGGATAGGAATTTTAATTTTACTTATTTCGTTTTCCAAGTTAAAGTTTCCTTGAGCCTTATCATTGTCAATGTTTGGGGCTTCCATACCTTTTTTATCGGTTTTACGTTGGGATGTAACCTTATTTTCTTTTATCGGAGCTTGTGTATTTACAGGGGGTGTTCCTACTGGTTCTAACTGTACAGGGTTATCAGTTTTATTTCTTTTTGCAGACTATTTATCTGCAACTTTTGGATTTACCTCATCGGTATCATTTCTTAACAATCCCTTTTTTGTTTGAACATTAGGGAGATTTTTATTTCTTGGTCTCAGATTGTATTTTCCTTGTAAGTCAGCAATAATATCATCTGCAATATTTTGATATGTAAAATCATCAGTAATATTATTGTTAACCTGTTTTTCTGAGGTACTTTCTTTAATCAAAGATGCTTCATAATCTTGTCTAGATAAATAAGGAGACTTATTATCATCACCAAGATTACTAATATCTTCATCCAATTCTTCAAAATCGCCCAAATCTTCCTCTCCAATATAATTTTCACTTTTAAAAGGTGCTTGAATTTTTTGATCTTCATTTTTCACCATTTTATATGGTCCCTGAGGTTCAGGATTTTTTCGGAAATCTTTTCTAGAAAAATTATCCCTTTTCGTTTTTTCTAGTTCCATTTTTGAGATCTTATTTGAAAGTTCTCGAATGACCCTAGCCATCTCTTCTAATTTATCTCTAGAAGATTTTCCTAACCCTGAAGGTTCATCTTGTTCTTTATATTTTTTATTTTCCTTATTTACATTTTCGGTCTTTGCTTTAAGCTTCCCTGATGCCATCATATTGGATTTGATTTCAACTGCATCATCCTGCATTTTAGAGAGATCTAATGATCTTCTTTCTCTCAATAGTAAAGAAAAGTCGGGATCAAAAGCACCAGCAAAAGTCACTTTTTCTGCAGGTTGTGAAGGCTTAACTTCAGCTGGAATTTTATTGTATAATTTATTAAACCTTTGTATGAATTCTAGGACTGACTCAGAGTTTCTCTTTTTGAGGGCTCCGAATTCAGTTAGATAGTAGAGGTGATCCTTCCTTTCACCCCATTGTCTGATGAATACACTCTCAAGCTCTTCATAGGATCTTAATGATCCAGCTGGTAAGGATAGAAACCAAGTTCTCACCTGTCCCTCAAAATTTTGAACAAGTAATCTAGAATAAACATCATCATGTTCTATTCCAAGTATATCTACAAATTGAACGAAAAAGTTTATATGTTCTTGTGCAGTCAAATCACCCTCCCCTGTAAATTTCGGGAGGCTCTTCATATAGTTCTCAGGGGGATCATGAAGAGGAACATGAAGAATGAGGGGAGCATATCTAGCAGCCACTTTGGAAAAACTCCTGGGCAGTGGTACTTGACCACCTCCAGGAGCACGACCTCCAGCTCCAGCACTTCCTTGTGCCGCCATGGTTAGATTAGGGACTGAAGTTTGGATAGTGTTTGGAGAAGATTCTCGGAAAACTGGAGACGAAACTTCGGGAAAAGAGAAAGTGTCAAAAGAGGGGGGAAGTGAAAGATATCTTTCAAAAGTTTCTGATGAGTTTGATTGTGTGAAGATAGGCTGATCTATAGAATAAGTTGATAAAAGGATTTGTTTAATTAATTTTCTTGATTTTAAATTTTTTTCCGGATTAGAGACTAGCGAGGTTTGTTTACTATCCAGGTTTTTCTGGTGTTCTTACGGCTACTAGCTAGTTTATTTAGTGTGGAGTCGCCAAGTGAAAAATAATTTAGCCTTAGAAAGTTTTATGTTCTTGTTCACTATCAACAATAGAAAATGTCAATGTCGTTCTACCCAGGGAAATAGTTCGTTTCTTCGGTCCCCAGCAATGGCGCCAAAAAGATGTTGTTCCTAAGTTTATGTTTTAAGGTTACAAAACATACCATCAAGGCATCCGAAACTGATTTAAAGAAAAGGTTTGGAATTAAGGAATTTAAAGAAAGATAAGAGCAGATTCAGTTTCTCAACTGTCTCTGTCTCGCTTCTTGTTTCTCTTGGATGCTAATGTCACGTTCAATAGAAGCCCATGATCGCTCTAGTTCAGCCCTATTAGTCGTTGTTTGTAAAATAGTATTAAATAAACTTAGAGCAATGCTGGTTTGATCTTGAAGGCCCGGTTCTACGTTAGGTTGTCTGCTATTAGGGACAGTCATGGATGATAAAGTTTAAAAGGTTTATAAAATGGGTTTTTAATCAATTGGTTGCTTCAGATTTCCAGAGATGAGATCAATGAAAACAATTTTAAAATCTATAACAGTAATGTAAAAACACATTCAAGGTTGTTTCCTGGTTTTGTAACAATTTTGAAATTATAAACAACGAAACACAATACAGAGAAATATAAGGCTTTTATCAAGAAAGAATCTTATATTTCAATTAACGATGATGAAAGAAAAACAAGATTTCTAACAGAGTTAAATATTAAGGAATAGAAGGTTTTACAGGTCTTAAAATTACTAAACTAATTTCAGAGGAAAGACTAATATGTTCAACATCCAAATCAATCTGAAAAAATAAACAACAACGTATATAAATTCAAATTGATTTACTTGTTAGAAAAACACTTCAAAAGGAAAATTTAACAAAGCGTGATAAACAGGGGAAGACACATAGTTACAAAATTGCAGGATCCAGAATCTTGTTTGCGATTTATATTCCGATGAACTTCAAAACTGTAATTACAAAAAAGGTTATCTCCTCAAAAATTCTGAAGCCTTTGCTCAGCCTTTTGAAACTATATTTATACAATTCTATCAAAGTTTCTTGTTGGTAACTAACCAACTCCCTAATATTACGGTTACATAAAATAATGTCAACCGTTTACAATTTATTTCAAAATTCTAATAAACAAAAACTTTTTTAAAAGTTTTAAATTTGCGTTGATGAACTTTCTTTCTCTTCTTCAACGCATTGAACACATTTGCCCAAAAAGTTTACTAAGATCCTGGGAGCCTCAGGTATCTCATTTGCTTCAAAAGAGAAAAATCTTCTCTGTAAATCTGGCAACCGAATTTCTATCGTTTTCTCTGTCAATTTAACATTTTTCAACCTTAAACTTGAAGTTACCATCCACTTATTTATTTATGTAATGTTGACCAATTTAATATTGGAAATTTCTTCTTTCCTTTCTTCGAGCTCTTCTCTTGACTTCAGTTGATGCCTGACAATGTTGATTTCACCTAATAACCCAGAACAACCATCTGCCCCAATATTTAATGAATCTTTTTCAAAGAGATTGAAGATTCCTTGACAATCTTCGTTAACTTCTTTTGTAATTCTTTTATATTCAGTCAATTTTGATTCCCAAAATTTTATCATTATATCTCCTTTTACCTGTTCAGAAACAGATAATTTCTTATTTTTTCCAATTTCTTCTTTTAGTGAGGAAGCCACTGCCTTTTGAAAAGTATTCCTTGCTACTTTTGCCTCTCTTTATTTCTGCAACACCTGTTCCATGGACCTATTTGATTCCTGAAAATAGTTCTGGATTATTTCCAGATTACATAATACTTTCTCTTGTTCTTCTTCTATTTTTGCATGTATCTCTGATGCTTGTGTCCTGAAATGTTTAATTTCAATTACCTGGTTAGCAATAGAAATAATCTTGTCTTGCAAAAATTTATTTTATTTGCCGAGCTTTTGAACCTGTTCTTGAGTGACCTGTATCATGTGTTTTGCCTCATCCAAGTTTGTATTCAACTTTTGGATTTCTTGCATATCTTTGAGTCTAGCTTGTTCTAGACCCTTCTGTATTCCCCAACCAATATTTCTTTCATTTTCCTTTAACATGTTTTGCAACTGAATTATTTCTTGATCCTTCTGCTCAAGCATAATTGTTAGATTTCCTACAGAATATATATTAGTTGATTCTATAGCACCCATTGTTCCTGATAACTCTGTAGCGAATTATCCATCCTTGAGTTTCTTCCCATCAATAATAACTCTATGCTTCTTAATCAATCTTTCTTCTACAGGATGAATTTCCTGTTTCAAAACAGCTCTTCGCTTTTTGCTGAAATATTAATCAGATGGGGGGATTTCATCTCTTGAAATCGGCTCCAGATCACTGACGTATAGAACTCCTTCATGAGGGGTTCTGAAAGTTGACTGTAGTGGAGTCAAAGATGTAACGGGGCTACCAAGTTCCTTTGAAACAATTCCTCCAATCTTTTATGGAATATCATCCAAAATTATTGGACTTGTTTCCAGTCCTTTTCCCTTTTCTGTCCCTAGTTCTTTTATTTGAGAACCCTCTGTGTTTTGAGGAGGTATTTCAGGATCTTTCAACTTATCTTTGTCACTTGACTTATCCTGAGTATCAGTTTCAAACCCTGGAGGGGTTTCTTCCTGTTCTGGCAATGAAGTCGATATTTCACCTTGTAAAATCTTCGGCAGGAAGCTTCGCCTATGTTTTTGAAAAGATACAAACCCCACCTGTGAGTCAAGTGACAAGGCCTGTACACGGTTCTGCACTTCCTCATAAGATTTAACGTCTTTGAAAATATCATCATAAACTGAAACTTCATGTTCATATGCTTTTAAATTACAGTGTATGTAATGCCGACTAATTATTTGGTAAGGGTCGTGCTTTCTGTGCTCGATGTTTACTAATTTAACTTCCTCCAATGATTCGGCCTCCGCTTTAGAATGACCTATGTTCGATAAAGTAAATTTCCCGATATGAACAGGGAAATATGGCCATGATTTTTTCTGAAGGGCTTTTAATTCTAACCCAATACCACCCTTGGCTAACTGATAAGCCACTTCTCTGCATACCAATCTGTCTGGTAAAAACTTCAGGAGTGCGTGAGGCGGAATGGAATAGCCATAAACCCTGACATAGGAAACATTTTCCTCAATAAACCAGTCAGAAACCGATTTTGAGGCTTTCTATGACTGTGTTAGAAATGCGAGGGGGTTCGCATCCAAAGACTATTTTGTGCAGAGGGATAATTACATAATGAAAAACATCATAAAAAACATATTTTGCATTTTCTTCCCAGAGAGCTGAGTGGTATTTATGAACAGGCTCTGGGCAAGAAACATTCCAACTCCAATTCATTAATGGGAAAGGAGTCATGAAACAAATGGCATCCATAATATATGCAAAAATATAAAATGACACTGGTTGTCCATTTGACTTGGCTGCTTTGTAATTCACAACCTCTGATGTGAGGTTATCTGACAAAATTTTATGCCAGTTAAAACTGCGTCCTTCTGAAACTTCCTCTAGGAAAGGTGTCCAGTCTGCATGAAAGTGACAAGGATCCTTTCTCCCGAAAAGTCTACATAACATCATTGCTACATAAACCGTATATTCGTTTAAGGAAGCAGTGGCATAAATCCCATGTAAATCAGCCCTAAAATTATTTTCATCCCTGGCCCATCCTTTAATCATGTCAGGGTATGTCTAGCCCGCTTCAATGCATTCTTTTCTTTGAAACTCAGATAAAAACTCAGAATTAAAGGTGTGTCTATAATTGGGCAAAAGATTATAAATTACTTGAATATGCTTAGGCCTGAATGAGCCGATAATAGCTCCTTGCTCGTTTAGAATGCTTCTTGTTGGGACGTCCACTTTATCCAGAGCCCAACTGATCATATCAGTATATGACACAAGTCTCTGACACGCAACAACCTTATGAAGCTCAGACTCGGCAATATGTCGGAGATGATTTTTTGAATCAGGGTCTGCATATTTAAGCTCATCCTCCAGCTTTTCGGAAATTCCAGTCCACGATTTGATGGAGTGTACTCCAGATGCAGTAGTATCGGAGATAATATCATCTTCCGGTTGGTCTTCGTTCTTCTTCGGATATTTTTTGGGTGCCATAGCTCTGCGCTAAGTTTGAAAAGTTGTCACTGAGAGTGGATGAGTGATCTCGACTTTAGAATGAAAATGCAGACGTTTCGAACGTTTACTTCGAATATATCAAAAAAAAAATTATTATGATTTGTACCTCTGTTACGAAGTTAAATCTCTTAATGTAAAAGATATTTTTGAAGATATGCATTTAATGCTTGTACCTAGGCTTTCTCAGTGTTTTCAAATAAAATAGAAACTTAATTAGTCGGACAACAACGCGTTAATGAACATTCAAAGAAAGATTAACTTTAAAACCTGTTTAGAAGATGATTTATTAATGTTAATTATGAGTTAAGTCTAAAAACATGACTTTTCGGGGTTTCGACACTCTCGATGTCGAAAAATATGTCGTCGAAGAATCCGGATTACCGAAATCGTGATGTATTAATTTAAATTAAAATGTTTTTAGTATGTTAATTAATCGAGATTAGACCTTTTCGGGATTTCGTTAATCAGAAAATCGGGAATTGGGATTTCGGGAAATCTGACGACATGAGTTCGTGTTCTCATGGAATCGCGAATCCCGAAATTGTGAAATGACGATGGCATGTTTCTTTAAAACACGATTTAACTTATCTTAATCAATCTCATTAATCAAAATTAATTCCAAAACAGATATAGTTTATTTCAAATGTGAATTATGAGTCGGGATTTTGGTGATCGGGATTTCGGAAAAAAGGATTACAAGAAACATGCTTCTCATAGAACCACGAATTCCGAAATCGTGATGTAATTATTTAACTCTTAATCATTCTTAGCAGAGATTAGATTAATTCAAATCTTTACTTAAGGATCAAATGTATTGAGAAATCGGGAAATCGGGAAACACAATGACAAGAGTATATGATCTTATTGAACTGCGAATTTCAATATCGCGACGTGATTAACTTAACTTTTAAACCTTTTTAATTGAGAATTAAGTAATTTATGTTTTAATTTAGTCTTAAAGTATCGGGAAATCGAGGATCGGGGTTTTGCAATTCAATTTGCATCAACATTTGTTTACACAAAACCCCGAATCCCAATTTTTTTTTAGGTTTAAATTAAAATTCGTAAATTTTAAATTACTGCCCATTTAAAAGATTTTTTCAAAGAGTGTTTGAAAACTTACATTTGTTTAGATTTTTTCCGTTCATTTTCCAAAAATAAACAATAAAAGGCATCGCGAATTTATAGGTGACGAAATTCTTGTTTTAAGAAGGCCGAAAAACGCCAAGACTTAAAAATTAAAAATCTAGGTCTTAAGGATAACAGATTTCAAGATCTATTTCAACAACCAGCAATCAAGTGGTTTATTCCATGTTCAACATCAGGACATCTATTCACATGGTTAGATTCGTACTACACCGGGATCGGTAAGAAGACCCTAGGTTGAGTCATCACTCTTATGCATACTTTGCCCAGGTTACGAAGGAGTTCTTTTGAACTATGACACATATACTATTACATAGATCCACTTTGTATTGGTCGTGGCTATGTCTTGTCATTTCATAGATCCACTATGTATTCTTCATGGCTACGATCAGTTCAGGTCATAGGAGTATAGATCCACATTGTATCTACAATGGTTATACCATTTTGTCAATATAATTATGGATCCACAGTGTATTTTATGGCGGCCATACTTAAAAAGTCTTTATCACTCAAGAATAGGTATGCCTGCCTTGGATTTGAAACATGTCATAATATTTGTTTTATGGTTGTGTGCATATTTTTCTAGTTTCTCTGTGTCCATACCCTTGCTTGAAAATGTATACAAATTACTTCAGTCATCATCATCTTCTAACTTCGTAGTTTGGGGGGTAATCTGTTACACCTCAAAATTACTCACTTCGATAGTGTCGCAAGTGTCATCATTACAAGTGTTGTAAGTGTCACATCTTGTCCACAAGTGTTGCATCTTGACCACAAGTGTTACAAGTGTCACAAACATCATGCTGCCATAGTGCCTATGTCGTGCCTCTAACGACATCATAAAGACACTTAAGACACCTCAAACTAGTTTTGAAGAAGAGAGACCACTTGACAAGGAGTACAAACCTTTTGCCACTGAAAGAGCCACTAAAAAATGGATTTTGTAGAGGAGTGATCCCCTACCCACTTTCAGGGAGTGTTGGCACTCCCTGAGCCTCTTTGGGGGAGTGTTTGAGCACCCTGTGCACCCTTTTAGGGGAGCGCTACACTTTTCTGAGCAATTTTTGGGTTTGTTGAGACAAATCAGGGAAGAATCCATCAATTCCTGAAGGTGGTTGGATTCGAATAGATGGTCAAGGCATGATCTTAGGGAATATCCTCAACTGAAAGAGACGAATCCTCAACTTATCCCAAATATCTCTCAAGTGGTTGGACCTCCCCAAGGTTATATAAGGAGGCCTTATCATGGTGAAAGGAGGAGGAAGATTGAGAATTACATCAAACTTATGATCTCATGAGTGAGATGTCATCAAAGAAATCAGTGGAGATTACTTGAGCAAAGGGGTTGGACAAGGAGAACTGGAAGAAGCTGTTGCACCTTCATTCAAAGGATTGTAAGTACTTTTACTTGTTCTCATTAATAATCAATGCTTGGCCTGTTTCTTTCAAACTGATGCTTGTTCCACATTAGTTTGTCTGCTGTAGATGGATCTATGTTTGAGCTAATATCAATAGAGTAGGAAGTCTTTTGTACCTTTGTTTGTTTTGCAGGACCTATCAGGGATCGAAGCTCAAACTGGACTTTGAAAGGACAAACATCACTTATAAGGTACACATCTTTCTCCCTCTCTTTCATTTATTAGCTTGATTAGATCTAAAAGGAGGTCAGTGTCCATGTTAAGCACTTTTATGTCTTGGTCTTAAGAGTCTAGAGACCAAGAGGGAATCCACTTGTCCACAGGGGGATTCACCTACAACACCATGGACTTCCACATGTCACCACCCGATTGGTTGCCACATTCCATGGTTTCATTTGTTGTCATGTGTCATCCTCCCACTAGTTAATAGAGTTTCCATGTGTCATGAAATAATTGGTTTCCATGTGGAGTTATTTGATTGGTTAATGATATAATAGGATAAACTTATGATAAATTGGTTGAGTTTTGGATATCGAATGAGAGTTTGGAGGGAGGTCGTGAGGAAGGTGAGTTGGAGGGTTTGGAGGGATAAGGATCATGAATCCACAGTGCAATAATTTTAGAAAAAGAATCTAAGTATGGCGATAGGGGAGGATGAATTATGGGGAAGTGAGATGGAGGAATAAAGAGTGGGATGGGAATTGTGGGCTATCATAGGTGTGGGATGAATGAAAAATGATGTATGAACCCATAGTGTTAAATGAGGGAGGAGAGATAAGGAGGGGTGAGGGAAAAATTGAAATAAATCTAAGTGTTAAGAAGATAAGAGAGGAGAGGGGGTTATGGAGTTATGAGAGGAGTGGAGTGAGAAAAAAAAAGGAAATAAAAATAAGCGTTAAGAATATAAGAGAGGAGAGGGAGTTATGAGAAGAATGGATAATTTCTAAAATAATCTAAGTATAGAAAAGAGGAGTGAGGGGAAGAGTGGAGATGTGGAAGAGTGGAAATAAGATTAAGTATGGGAATTAAGCGAAGTTCCAAGAGATTATGAGAAGTTCCAAGACAATACATGGTTCCAAGAAATGGTGTGGTTCCATGAGAATGATCATGGTTCCAAGAATTCTTAGTTCCAAGAAAAATTAGCTTTTTCACATGTTGAGGAAGCGCTCTTTGGGCGTTTATATGTAAACATGGATATCTTAAGCATACAAACTCGGATTTTGAATCCATGAAATGCGTGACAAATCTAATACTGTGGGCTACGTCATGAACTTATAATAGTTTGAAATGTTCTTCTTCTTATATCAATTTTTATAATTGTTCCAGGATTGAAAAAATAGAGGTGACCAAATTTTTTATCAATAGTTCTATGAGAGGGTCTTCATATCCCTAGTTAGATTGTTAAGCCCTAATGTTGGCTCATTACCCCTTAATTGGGGCATATTATATTAGTAATGTTATTTTATTTATGTCGGCTTTAGGCCATTAGTTGTAATTATACCTCCTAGTCTCCTATATATACCAAGGAGACATTTTCAT
>ML777241.1:1067543-1087053 GCA_009831015.1 Picea engelmannii | reverse complement strand
GGAGCATTTCAACGCTCTGTACCCTTGATACGGGGAGCGCTAGTCTCTTTTCCGGGAGTTTTTGCCTTCTTCTGCTTAGTCTTTTGCAGCCTGTTTTAGAGAAGTCTTTACCCAGAGTCTGTGGTTGGTTTGCGAAGTTGTTTGGATTGTTTTTTTATTCTTATCACTCCCTATTTCCTTGAATGGAGCTTGAAACCTTTTTTAGAAATGTGAAATTGCCTTTTTCTAGCTGCTTGTTTTTTCGGGACAGTTTTGAGTGATTTCTATTTCTCCCTATCTTTTCTTGGATTATTCTCTGCATTTTATTGTGTTCCTTGAATGCTTGATTGGTTTTAGAATCCTTGATTGTTTTATTGTTTGTCAGAGCAAATTTCTACTTGTTTTCTTTCATACCTCACTTCTTTGAGCACATGCTTTGTTTATAGCCCTTTTACTTCATGTCTTTTGCATCTGCATAGGACTCTTTCTCCTTATTGAAATTAGTGGAGCATTGAAGGGTTCATATTTACTTTATGTATGCATCAGAGTCAAATAAAGAAGACATATGCATTTTTTCTTTTGGGTAGTGAAACTAGCTTACATTTGAAGTAGCAGAATTGCATGGTTTTTGGTTTTTTTGGGGACATTGTGCATTTGTAATGATGAATGTTTTCTCCTTATCGTAGTATAGCTTTCATCAAAGTGAAATATTTTCATTATCATTTCTTTACATTGTTTTGATTCGGTCAAAACACCATATTTCCCACACCATTTTCCTCTTGAGTATACAACAGCCTTAAAATCAAGCGCTAAATTTATCAGACATTTTTACATTTTATGTTACCAAACCTACATTAGCTTAAGAGGTAGGGATTTGGAATAGGTTGAAAGGATAACATTCCAAAGATTTCAAACAAACTTATCATCTTACGATAGGGAGAGAAAATCCAATTTCTGTATAAGCTTATAGGGATGCCCCTCTCACACAAGGATTACGCACAAGGTCGTGTTCGAGAGAGCTATGGAGATTATCCCTCTATGGTTTAACCATTCGTAGTAGTCAGATCATATATTGGGGGTTCTTATTGAGGTTCAACTATCTTCATTTGGTCTCGGTGCTTCGTGAACTCTTAATCCATTTGGGGTCCTCTGGAGTTCTACCGGTCCACTTGTCCTCAGTTCTCTTGAAGGATTTCCGACTTGTTATCCTGCCCATACGTTCGGACTGGACTATCAACTGTACCCAAGCAAGGGATGACTGCGATTTGGTGATCTTAGAGGCCATAATCTTCAAGGTCTTACACAAGGTGACAGTGAAGGGAAGTCTCACTATACCTGGAACAAACGTTGGTCAAACTCACTCAGGCTCCTTGGAGGGTAAATCCACATTTAATTCATGGAATCTTGCACCAAGGTGTAAGTCCATTAAGTAGGTCACCAACATAACTGATCCACCCACTCTATCCCTGCCCCTTCCTATATTTATCTCGCAATGTTGGATTTCATCACCAACTAGTGGTTTCATTGTGGGAAGTTTTGTTTGATTGTTTGCTTCTTAGATTCATAGTGTGTGTTGCTTGTTTTACTTAGTGGACCTTAGGTCAAGTCAGTGTTAATGGAATCAACTCCTAGGAGTACCAATGGAGGCACCCCTTGTCCCAAGGAACCTTTCACCTTTCCTTCTTTTGGAAACATCACTCCTCCGTACATTGCCATGCTGAGTCTTCTGGGACTCACCATCGGATTACTGGTTTGGTTATTCCCCACTTCGGTGATCTCGAATCTTCCCAGTGTTTCAGCTGCACCTAATTCTTTAGATGTAAGTACACCACCCACACATCAACCTCATGTCGAATTTTTTCTTTCTTCACCTATTAAGTATCCTTCCCTTTCTCCTTCTTCTCCTAGTGAAATCTCCAAAGAAAGTATCCAAGTTGATAAGAAGAAGAAGAAAGAGAAAGAGAAGAAGAAGAAGAACCTGAAAAGGACCAAGCCTTCAACCATATCAGATGTTGGATCCAAGCAACCAACTACTGGTAATCATACTAGGAGTGTTGATGAGGTCAACAATATTAAAACAAGGAATCCAAAACCCAAATTCACTTGCAGTCTTTGTAAGGGTGACCACTTTCTGAGGGATTTCCCTGGTCTTCCCAAGGTCTTAGAAATGTGGTCCTCCAAATCATTAGCCCCTGTTGGACATGTTGGTAATGCCCCGTCAACTAGTGACATTAAGGTTGGTAAGAAGAAGACAAGTGTCAAATTTCCTTGCATGTTATGTGAAGGTGACCATTATTCCCACCTTTGTCCTCATATGGACGAGGATTCTTCTATTTTGGAAAATATTCAACTTCCAACTGGCTATCGTAAGATTTCCCCCAACCCATTGTTAGTTGATGGAATGGTTAATCCAGTTCCGTCCCCGGTCAGTCTAGTTTCATCCTCGGTTGAACCACTAACCAAAGTAGTTGATCTAGTTCCGTCATTGATCAGTCCCACTTTTCATCTGAAAAGTGAAACCCAAGTGACTGATCCAGTCCTATCATTGGTCAGTCCCACCCTTCATCTAAAGAGTGCCAATGTGGTTAGTCCCACTCCTCCTATGATGACTGCCAAAGTGGTTGCTTTGGTCCCTTCATCGGTCAGTCGGGTTGATCATGTCATCAATCTGATCACATCCTTAGTTGAACCAGTTTACAAAGTGGTTGATCCGATCCCATATTCAATCAATCCCACTCTCTCGTTAGAGAGTGCAACCCAAGTGGTCGATATGTTTCCACCTATAGACCCCATTCTCCCCTTGGAGGATAAAACCCAAGTGGTCAATCTGATCCCATCACCGATCGATCCTAATCTCCCTCTAAAGAGTAAACCTGATACTTCCCATGTTTTTCTTGTTGATACAGAATCTACCATGTTGAGGGGCATTCCTCCTTGTCCTGCAGAACCCCCTCCAAGTAATGAGGCCATCCTTTTTGATTGGGGTGCGCTAGCTGGACCTCATCTTCCCTCTCACATTCCTTTCAATATTACAGTACAGGTTTGTGATTAGGTCATTCCTCAGACACTGATAGATGAAGGTTCGTCCCTTAATATTTTGTTCTCTATTTCTTGGCAAGATTTGGGTTATCCTCAGCTTGTGTCAGTTACCCAGACTTTATTCTCTTTTAAAATAAGAACTAGTCACCATTTAGGATTCTGTCCTTAGTTTCCCATAACTTCGGGAGGGGAAACTATCTTTATTGATGTTATGGTAGTCTAGGACCCCTTGGATTTCAATTTACTCCTTGGGCGAGATTATGTTTATGCCATGAAAGCTATTGTGTCCACTTTTTTTCGTCTAATATATTTCCCTCATGATGGAAGAATTGTGGCTATTGATCAACTTTCATGCATTGATCCTAACTTGATTACCAACCCAATGACCTCCCTAAATGGTTCTTATATGAAGATGGTATCGCCCCTGCCATGGGTCAAGTATGTGGCGTTATCTCCCATGCCTTCAGATACCAATGAAGATGAGCCTCTCACTGTAAGCTCAGTCTCTCTTGACTTAGATATGGTAGTTGAAATGGTGATCTCTTCGATAGGGCTATTAGAGCCAGATCTCCCTACCCTTATCGAGGTCGTCGACATGTATTCCTTCCAGAGTGCTTTTATTCCATCTAGTGAAGATCTCTTGGAAGCCATGATTGACGTTTGTCCCTTGACATGTATCCCTTCCAGAGAATTATCCTCTTGGAAGCCATGATCAAGTATAATTTAACAAGCATAGTTTTCCTCTCTGTATCAATCTTGTTAAAAAATGAAACATAAATCTGGGAATTGAACCCGGAGCCTTGAGCATAATTATTTTCCTATGTCAAGATCATTAAAAAATGAAACAGTAACCTCTCTCGTTTAGTTGAGTCTTTCATTAGGTCTCATATTTGAACTTTCATTTCATCCACCCTTATCCTTTTTCTCCATCTAGTAGAGAAATTGGCGACAACCTCAAAGTTGGTGAATGAATTGAAGCTTGGGGGGGCATGTCTCCAGCCTTTGATTATCATTATGGAATTAAGCCGCTATATTTTCAAGATGGGGGTAGAGTGCCAACCATCCATGGGTATCCCTATGGGGGCAGAGTACCAACAATCCATGGGTTTCCCTACCTTTGGAAATTACATTGGGAATTTACAAGCATAGTTTAATTTTGTTTCAAGCTTGTGTAAAAATGAAACCAATATCGAGCTTAGTCTTTGTTCTTTCTCGTGCTCGTAAATACATGAGAATAAGTTACTGATCTTAGTATTTGTTCTTTCTCATGCTCATAAATACATGAGAGTGTAACCAAGTAACCTTTTATCTCTTTTTTGGACTCGCATGGATACATGAAAAAGGAACCCCCTGGAGTCATCTTTAAGCTCTTTTCAGACTCTCTAAACGTGAAAAGATTGTCGAGTGATCTTGCTTCCTTTCCCACTCATTAAAAGGTCATTCTGGAGTTAAGTTTCTAGCTTCTCAAGTTGGGGGCAGAGTACCAACCATCCATGGGTATCCCTACGGGGGCAGAGTACCAACCATCCATGGGTTTCCCTACCTTTGGAAATTACATTGGGAATTTACAAGCATAGTTTAATTTTTTTCAAGCTCGTGTAAAAATGAAACCAATACCAAGCTTAGTCTTTGTTCTTTCTCGTGCTCGTAAATACATGAGAATAAGTTACCAAGATTAGTCTTTTTTATTTCTTATGCTCATAAATACATGAGAGTGTAACCGATTAACCTTTTATCTCTTTTTCAGACACGCATGGATACATGAAAAAGGAACCCACTAGAGTCGTCTTTAAGCTCTTTTCAGACTCTCTAAACGTAAAAAGATTTCCAAGTGATCTTGCTTCCTTTCCCACTCATTAAAAGGTTTGAAAGGGCGTCTTTTGAGTGATAATTTATCTCTTTTTTGGCCTCACGAGACTAACATTACGAAAAATGAAAACACTAGATTCATCTTTAAGTTCTTTTCAGACTCTCTAAATAGGAAAAATCACTGAGTTTACCTTCTTTGGACTCGTTAAAAACATATACATTGAAGGGCCCATATGGGACCAAACCCTTACTTCTTCTAGTTTGTTAAACAAAGGAAGAGGGACTTACAAAAGGTGAGTTATATCAAGCATGTGTTACCCTCTTCGAGCTCATTAAATTAAAAGGAGGTACTTGTGTATCTGGATGGGGGGGGAATTTGAAGGAAGCAAGCCAAGCAGTTTTTGAAAATATCACCAGTCACCCTTATAGTTTCCCTTGAACACAACACTTTGTCTTTGCACACATTTTAATCCACTGAACCTCTACACTAAACCAATCCTTTGAGTTTCCTTACTCATTTGGATCACCCAACGAAAGTCATAGTATCCATTGCATTATTGTGTTTTGGTCCATGTCATGTTTTTGTTGTTGTGCCTCAATGTTCAAGGGAAGTATCTGCCCCGAGAGTCAACCATCGCAAATTTCCTATTTCAATACCCATGTTAGTCCATGTTCATTTGATCCACCAATTTACATGTCTGTGTTTTTTTTGTGTCATTGATGGGGGATACCTCAAGGCCCTCCTTCGACGAGTCTGTTCCTGTCAACTTCATCTCATTATCCAGGAACTAGACTTAGAAACCAGTTAGTACCTTGGGACCTACATGCCTCAATGACAGGCCTCCTCGCTTCCGATAGTGGGTTTACATCATTGACCTATGATCGGATGATTCCATGGATGTTCGACTTCATATCATCTATTCACATTCGCTAGAATGTACTAGGGTACCTTGGGAATCATTGACATCAATGGTGATTTCCCTCGCACTTGTTAATGGTTTACCTCATTGACTGGTAATCAAGTGGTTTCTTCTATGTTCAACATCAAGACATCTATTCACATGGTTAGATTTGTACTACATTAGGATCAATAAGAAGACCCTGGGTTGAGTGATCACTCTAATATGTACTTTACCTAGGTTGCAACAGAGTTTCTCTTGAATATTGACACATATACTATCACATAGATCCACTCTGTATTGGTCTGTGGCTATGTCTAGTTGTCTCATAGATCCACTGTGTATTTTTCATGGCTACAATCAGTTCATGTCATGGAAGTATAGATCCACATTGTATCTTCGGTGGCTATATCTTTTTGTCAATATAATTATGGATCCACAGTGTATCTTATGGCAGCCATACCTTGAATGTATTTATCACTCAAGCATAGGAATGCCTACCCTGGGATTGAACCATATCATAATATTTGTTTGATGGTTTTGTGCAATTTCTATCAGGTTCTCTGATTCCATACCCTTGCTCGAAAAACTCTACAAAGTACTTCAGTCATCAGTTTTCGTCTTCTAACTTTGCACTTTGGGGGGAAATCTGTTACACATCAAAATTACTCACTTCAATGATGACCTATTGTCGTCATTACAAGTGTTTCACGTGTCTCATTTTGGCCGCAAGTGTCGCAAACATCATACAGTCATCTTGCCTATGTTGTGTCTCGAAAGACATCACAAAGAACACTTGAAAACACCCTCAAAGACTGGTTAAAGAAGGAGAAATCATCTAATTAAGAGTACAAAGCCTTTTGATTTGAGAAAATCACTTAAAAATCAATTTTGAAGGGTAGGTCTCCCCCACCCACTGACAGGGAGTGCTAGTGCTCCCTGAACTCCTTTAGGGGAGCATTGTAGCACTCTGTACACCCTTCTGGGGGAGCACTAGGATTTTTTAGGAAAACTTGGGCAACACTCCCCTACCCACTAGCAAGGAGCGTTAGTGCTCCTTTTCCTCATTTTGGGGAGCATTGTAGTGCTTTGTGTACCATTCTAGGGGAGCGTTATGCTATTGAGAAAATCAGGGGAAGATCCCCCTTATCTCTGAAATTAGTTGGATTCAAATCTGAGGTCAAGGCTAGATCTTAGGGAGGTTCCACAAATGATGGAGAAAGATCCTCAACCTATCCCAAGAATCTCTAAGGTGGTTAGGCCTCTCCAAGATTATATAAGGAGGCCTCCTCATGGTGAAAGCATAGATGGAGGAATTGAGAAATACCTAACTTACGATATCATAAGTAAGGGGAGCCATTGAAGGAATCAAACTTATGATCTCATAAGGAAGATAATCAGTGAAGAATAATCATTCTTCTTGTGGATCATTCGAGCAAAGGGTTTGGACAAAGATATCTTGGTGAGGTTGTTTCATCTACATCTACAATTGTAAGCACTTTGCTTTGTTTTCATTAATATATATGTGCTTGGCCTGTTTCCTTCAAGATTATGTTTATCTGCATGAAATTTTCTTTAATGTATAGATCTAGTTTCAAGCTAATCATAGTAGAATAGGAAGCATGTTTTGTCTTTAATTGGATTGCAGGACTTGTTTAAGATCTTGAATATCAGAGCTCAACTCGAACTAGGTGAGGACAAACATCGTAAAAAGGTACATCTTCTTCCTCTTCTCTATACATTAGTTTAGCTAAGTTTAAAGGGATGTCGGTGATCAAAGTTAGCACCTTTCTGTCTTGGTCTTAGGAGTCTAAAGCCCAAGAGGGGATTCACCTGTTCACAGGGGGATTTCCTTGTAACAGAAATTAGCGACTCCACTAGAGTCGCCAATTTCTTTTACAGGGAAATCCCCTCGCCAATTTTTGTTACACGGAAATCCCCCTGCAGACAGGTGAATCCCCTCTTAGGCTCTAGACTCCTAAGACCAAGACAAAAAGGTGCTAATGTTGATCATTGACATCCCTTTAAACCTAGCTAAACTAATGTATAGAGAAGAGGAAGAAGATGTACCTTTTTACGATGTTTGTCCTCGCCTAGTCCGAGTTGAGCTCTGATATCCGAGCTCTTCAACAAGTCCTACAATCCAATTAAAGACAAAACATGCTTCTTATTCTACTATGATTAGCTTGAAACTAGATCTATCCATTAAAGACAAGTTCATGCAGATAAACATAATATTGAAGGAAATAGGCCAAGCACATATATATTAATGAAAACAAAGAAAAGTGCTTACAACTGTAGATGCAGATGCAGTAGCCTCACCAAGCTCTCTTTGTCCAAACACTTTGATCGAATGATCCACAAGAAGAATGACTATGCTTCACTAATTATCTTCCTTATGAGATCATAATTTTGATGCCTTAAATGTCTCCCCTTCCTTATGAGATCATAATTTAGGTATTTCTCAATTCCTTCCTTTATCTTTTCACCGTGAGGAGGCCTCCTTATATAAGCTTGGAGAGGCCTAACCACCTTAGATATTCTTGGGATAGGTTTAGGATATTTCTCCATCAGTTGTGGATCCTCCCTAAGATCCAACCTTGACCTCATATTCGAATCCAACCAATTTTCAGAGATAAGGGGGATCTTCCCCTAATTTTCTCAACAACATAATGCTCCCTTAGAATGGTGCATAGAGTGCTACAACGCTCCCCCAAAGGAGGGCAAGGAGCGTTATCACTCCCTGCTAGTGGGTAGGGGAGTGAAGCCTAAGTTTTCGACAAAAAATCCTATCACTCCCCTAGAAAGGTGTACAAAGTGATACAACGCTCCCCCAAAGGAGTTCAGGGAGTGCTAGCACTCCTTGTCAGTGGTTGGGGGAGAATTTCCCTTGAAAATTAATTTTTAAGTGGTTTTCTCAAAGAAAAAGGCTTTGTACTCTTCATCGAATTATTTCTCCTTCTTTAACTAGTCTCTGAGGGTGTTTTCAAGTGTTCTTTGTGATGTCATTTGAGACACGACATAGGCAAGATGACTGTATGATGTTTGCGACACTTGCAGCCAAAATGCGACACTTGTAATGACAACAATAGGTCATCATTGAAGTGATTAATTTTGATGTGTAACAGATATGCCTCAACCATGTACCAAAATATGTACCTCAAACATATACCATATCATTCATGATATGTCTCAACCATGTACCCAATATCCAAGATACTCCTTGGTGAAAACCCCCCCTTTCTCCCTGTGGCTACATGACCTCATGGTCAAGGATCTTCAATTCACAAAGCTGAATTAGCTCTCTGAAACCTTAATGGTCTCGCTTGTAAATAAACACGAGACTTTTTTGTCTTTCGATGCAAGTTCTATAACACTTGTGATCTCTTCTTCTCACTACTGAACGATCACGACTCAGGCACTATCTCCTCCTGCATTAACTCCTTCCCGCATGTGACCTCAGGCTATGTCCACACACGATTTCTGGTGCGGTCAAAATTGGTTTGGGATCAACCCACTTTTCTCCCCATAATTCACTACAAATCATCAGGCATCCTTTTTGCAATATTGTGGTTTCAATTGCGGCTCGCTATCAAATTTTTAGCATCCGAGTACTTTCTATCCCCGTAATCCTTCATGATAGTCGATCTTAAGATCTCGATGGTGCTTATAAACCTGATGGTTCAGATATTCCCTTTCCCAATCTACGGATCAAAATTAACCCTTCTAAATCAATGACTGTGATTTATTCCATGATTCGTGCTTTAGGAGTTTCAAATCTCAATTCCTCCTTTCTCCACAATGGCTATCTCCTGAAATAAAAGATCTATTGACATTTATTCTCCTCAAATCGACGGTTATAATTTACTTCAGACCTCAGGTTTCGAAGATTTCAATTCTCAATTTCCCAGAGTATTGTTATCTGAAGTTCGGGATCTATCGCCACGTGTCCCTCTGTATTTGACGGTCCATATTTACTTCAGGTCTTTGGGTTTTGGCAGTCTCAATTCTCAATTGAAACCTAATCGCAATTTACTCGAAGATTATAATTTGTTGACGCCTATCCCTCCTTGAATCAACGGTCCTTGTTTCCTTCGGGACTTCGGTGGTCTCTACTCCTTGGTGTACACATATTTTAAATCTCGCACAAGGTTCCTAGATCCAACATTCTGAAATGATTCATTCCTCTTAGATAGATCTTAACCCTTTATCTTGTCCAACTTCTGCAAATTATCCTTCTGAAGGATTTCTTTGACACTTAGTCGATTTATGGTCTTTTGCACTCCATGGGACTGACCTCTGCACTTTCTTATGAGAAAAACCTGAGTTATCTCTCCAAGTCAAAGACTTCACATATGCACTCCTTGCGCTTAATATGCACACTATGTATACAAAAGTTCCATGCTATCTCTCCTAAGCTTCAAGTCGAAAAAGACTCTCACACGCACTCCTTGTGTTCGATATTCATTCCTTGCATAACTTACAGAAGAGAAACACTTGAAACTTATTCAATTCTTCATAAATTCATTCCTTCATTATGAACATCATACATCCACAAAACACATAAGAACAATAAAACTGTAAAATTGTATCAACACTGTACAATTGGATAAATTATCCTATGTTCTATTCATTCCAAAAACATGGTTACAACTTTTGTCTCTTACAAACACTACCATGAAAACTTGTTTAAGGACCCAAAGCCTTCTTTTCTCTTCTCCCCCCTATCTAAAATCTATCACCTTCTACTCTAGCAGTTACCTACTCAGCTTAATTAATGCAACCTAATAACTAATACAGGCTAATATCCTACACCTATAATATATTACAACCATGTAAGGATTTACAATGATCCGTCAATTCAAAATGGCGGCTCGACTTTACATACATATAATTAATTAACAAAGAGATTCAAAAAATCTCCACACTGCTACCAAGCTAGTTAAGAGTCAGTTTGGCTCTTTCAATGCGTTGATGTGTTGACTTTGCTTCCACGTCCGCTTTGCTTTGATTTGATAGTGATGCTCCTTCATCATACTCCTCTTGCCAAAATATTCATGGAATCTTGTCCATGAGCTCTCACACTATCTTGCCATGCTTCAAAATATCAGGTTCAGTTACCCAACTTGAATCTTCCACAGGGTGATCCTTCCACTTCACCAAATATTCAAGATATATCTTTCTTTTGGTTTTCTTTCCAACTCTCCGTTCTAAAATTTTCTCCATCTGAGGTTTTTCTACTATAGGCATTTGTTCTTCCCATTGAATCTCTTCCTGATCATCCAATTCTCTTGTGTCATCTCTGTTATAAGGATACAAATTTGCAACGTTGAATATCGGTGATATCCCAACATTGTTCGGCAACTCGATCTCATAAGCATTTGCTGCAAATTTTCTAAGCATCTTGTATGGTCCAATCTTCTTCATCTTCAACTTATTATATGTTCCTCTTGGAAACCTATCCTTCCTCAAATGAGATAAAACCTCATCTCCCACTTCAAATTGAACTTCCCTTCTTTTTTGATCAACTTTGTCCGTATACTTTTGATTACTATCATGTATCTGCCTCCTAACTTGATCATGAAGTCTTTGCATTTCTGTAGCAAAATCTTCTGCTCCAGCGCTCCTAAATTCATCTTGTTTCAACTCTCTCAATTCTGCAATCCCTCTTGGTTGTCTTCCATATACTATCTCAAATGGAACTTTTCAAGTGCTTCTAATAACTAAATTGTTAAATGCAAATTTTTCCTGTGCCAGAATCTCATCCTGCTGACGACCTTGTTCGACTAAAATCCTTAACAAATTTCCCATACTCCTTTTCACCACTTCAGTCTGTCTATCTGTCTGAGGATGATATGTTGAACTAAAAGATAAATTAGTTCCCAGCCTCTTCCATAGAGTCCTCCAAAAGTGTCCTACAAACTTAATGTCCCTGTCTGAGACTATACGTCCGGGCAATCCATGTAATCTCACAATTTATCTGAAAAACAAATTGGCTATGTGTGTAGAATCATTTGTCTTCTGGCATGGTATGAAATATGAAATTTTAGAAAACCTATATACCACAACAAATATGGAATCACTTCCCTTCTGAGTTCTAGGTAATCCCAATACAAAATCCATACTAATCACATCCCAAGGCCTTTTTGGAATAGGCAATGGCTGATACAAACCAGTATTTTGTATTTTTCCTTTTGCATGTTGACAAATATTACATCGTTCTACAAATTTCTTCACATATTCCCTCATACCTGGCCAATAATACAAACTATTCAGTAGTGCAAATGTTTTTTCATGACCAAAATGCCTGACAAAACCTCCACTATGTTTTTCTTTCAACAAATTATCTCTCATTGAGCATCTTGGTATGCACAATTGGCTTCCTTTAAAAAATGATCCATCTTAGATAAAATATTCTTCCCATGAGATTATATCCCTCAACAAAGGATTTTCATATGCTTTGTAAGCCTTCTTAAAATCTGGATCTTCTCGATACATTTCCTTAAGGTGCAAACCCTAAGGTCTTCACTTGGAATTCTTGTACAACCAAATTCCTCCTACTCAAAGCATCTGCAAATTTATTAGCACTTCTATAAATATTTTTAATGACAAAAGTAAAATTTTGCATGAATTCTACCCACTTAGCATGCCTCTGATTCAACTTCTCTTGCCTAGTAATAAATTGCAAAGCTTGATTATCACTATACAAGACAAATTATTTTGGAATTAAATAATGCCTCCATTTCTTCAAAGCTTGAATCACTGCATAAAACTCCTTGTCATATGTAGAATATTTCTCCTTAGTGTCATTCAATTTTTCACTAAAATAAGAAACTTGCCTATTATCTTGACTCAAAATTGCTCCAATGACTATCCCACTTGCATCACACCTCACCTGAAATGTTTTTCCAAAATCAGGTAAAACCAAAATTGGTTGTTCTGTTATCTTGTTTTTCAACACTTTGAATCTTTACTCAGCCTCCTTTGTCCAATTAAAATACTTGTGTTTCTTTTTCATAGTATCCATCATGGGTGCACATATACCACTAAAATTTCTGCTAAACTTTCTATAAAAACTTGCTAACCCAGGAATACTTCTCACCTCAAATATGCTCCTTGGTGACGACCATTATTTGATTTCTCTCACCTTCTCTGGATCCATATTCAATTCATTTGAAGAGATCACAAAACCCTAATATATGAGTTTTGTCTTCATAAAAGTACTTTTCTTCAAGTTTATTAACAACTTTTCTTGCTGCAATCTCCTCATCACTAAAGTCAAGTGTTTTAAATGTTCTTCCTCTATTTTGTTGAAAACTAATATATCATCTAGATACACAATGACAAATTTACCTATGAATTCTTTCAGTACTTCATTCATCAACCTCATAAATGTTCTTGGATCATTTGTCAATCCAAATGGCATGACTAGCCATTCAAAAAAACCTTCATTTGTCTTGAATGTTGTCTTCCATTCATCTCCCTCTCTCATTCTTATCTGATGATATCCACTCTTCAAGTCTATTTTTGAAAAATAACTTTCTCCACTCAAACAATCCATCAAATCACCCATCATGGGTAAAGGAAATCTATACCTGATGGTAATCTTGTTGATGGCCCTGGAATCTGTACACATTCTCCATCCCCCATCTTTCTTTGGACTCAATATAGTTGGCACTGCACATGGGCTTAGAATTTCCCTGACTAAACCTTTATCCAACAACTCTTGAACTTGATTCTTAACTTCTTCATTCTCTTGAGGTGTCAGCCTATACGCTGCTTTATTTGGCAAATTGGCTCCTGGAATCAAGTCAATATGGTGGCTAATACTCCTAATGGGTGGTAATGAGTGAGGCAACTCATCCACTACTATGTCAGCAAAATTCTCTAACAATTCTTGAATTTCTTCAGGTAAATCATTCATAGAAGTATTGGTAAGGATAACTCTTGGCTTCCTTACTACAATAAATTACATATCTTGATCTTTCTTGATCTCTTTCAAGAGTTCCTTCCCACTCATGAGAAATATTATTGTGTTGGCTTCTTCCTTTTCTTTCTTCTCTTGTATTGGCAGTAACATGTGGGTTCTACCATTTTTTTCCAGAGTATAAGTATTCTTCCTCCCATCATGAATGGCATTCCTATCAAACTTCCATGGTCTCCCCAACAAAATATGACAAACATCCATGAGAATTACATCACACACAATATCATCTTTATAGCATCCTATCTTAAATTCAACTTTGCATTGTTGAATTACCATTACTTGATGTCCTTTCTACGACCACGATAATTTATATGGACTTGGGTGTGCATTTGTCTCCAGCTTCAGCTTCTCCACCATTTATGTAGATACCAAATTATCAGTACTTCCATTGTCCATAATCATCTTGCAAACTCTATCATTTGTTTTACAAGCAGTGCTAAAAAACTTTGTTCGTTGAACTGAGTCTTCTATTTCTTTCTCAACCTTTAGAAGTACTTTCCTCATCATAAGTTATTTTCCTCCTGCTAATTTTGCTTCCAAATTCTTCTGGGATTTCGAAATGTGTGATTCTCCTCCTTCTTCTTTCTTCCTCTCAAGGCATTCCCAAGACATGTGTCCTGTCTTTCCACGGGCATAACATTTAACTCCACCTCTTCTACCTCTTCCTCTTCCTCAAGGAAAATAATTTCTCCCAACAAATGGTCTTCTTCGGGAACTTCCTCCTCTTTCAAAGTGACCATATGATTTCTCACTCTCTTCCTTGGGTTCCAGTGCTTTATCATAGACAATTCCCTTACCTCTATTTGAGCCTCTGCTTCTGTTTCGTTGACTATGGTTTTTAGCCAACTTTTCTTCTGCCTTCAGTGCAATCTGATAAGAATCTTCCACTATCCTCATAGTCATTATGCTGATCTCATCTTGGATTTCATACCACAAGCCAATTATATACCTGAAAATTTTTTCATCATCCTTCTCTCTTTGTCCAGTCCTAATATTTAGCCTATAGAATTCTTATGTATACTCTTTCATTGTCATACCCCTCTGTCTCAGGTTCTGCAACTTTCTGAACATATTTATCTGGTAATCCTTAGGTATTTATTTATCCTTTAGTTTGGCTACCATCCTATCCCAATTCTTTATATTTTATTTGCCTTTGTTCCTTCTCTCTTCCTACAGTTCATCACACCATAGTGATGCATGTCCCTTTAATCTAGTGACAACATGTCTCACCTTCCTTCCTTCATCGACATCTTCATAGTCGAAATACTTGTCCATGGACCTTATCCAATCCAATATCTCTTCGGCATCCAAATCACCTTCATACATTGGAACATCCATCTTTTCTCTAGCTCCCAACTTCACAACAGCTTTCAATAAGCATTCTTCAGCCGCATCTTCTTCTGTAGCTTCTTCAACCTCTACTTCTTCGCTTTCTGCATCACTGACATCTTCAGCGGCAGGTATTCTTCTTTGCATTGCTTCCATCGCTTCCAAACTTGCATGAAGATTTCTCATTTCTCTTCCTACAACACGGTTTGCTAAAGGTGGTTCTACACGTACCCTCGGTGACATCGCTTCAACTGTTCCTAACACACTGAGTAAAACTTCAATATTGTTTAGGCTCTAATACCACTTGGTGAAAACCCTCCCTTTCTCCTTGGGGTTGCGCGACCTCTCGATCAAGGATCTTCAATTTTTGGAGATGAATTATCTCTCTGAAACCTTAATGGTCTCGCTTGTAAATAAACACAAGACTTTTTTGTCTTTCGATGGAAGTTCTATAACACTCGTGATCTCTTCTTCTCACTATTGAACGATCACGACTCAGGCACTAGATCCTTCCCACATGTGACCCCGGGCTATGTCCACACACGATTTCAGGTGCAGTCGAAAGTGGTTTTGGATCAACCCACTTTTCTCCCTGCAATTCACTACAAATCGCCATGCGTCCTTTTTGCAATATCATGGTTTCAATTGCGGCCCGCTATCAAATTTTTAACATCTAAGTACTTTCGATCCCCGAAATCCTTCGTGATTGTCGATCTTAAGATCTCGGTGATGCTTTTTAACATTATGGTTAAGATCTATCCTTTCCCAATCTATGGATCAAAATTAACCCTTCTAAATCAAACACTGTTATTTATTTCGTGATTCGGGCTTCGGGAGTTTCAAATATCAACTCCGACTTTCTCCACAATGGATATCTCCTGAAATAAAATACCTATTGACATTTATCCTCCTCAAATTGACAGTTATAATTTACTTCGAACCTTCGGGGTTCAGAGATTTCAATTCTTGACTTCCCAGAGTATTGTTATCCAAAGTTCACGATTTGTCGCCACGCGTCCCTCTGGATCTGACAGTACAGATTTACTTCGGGTCTTCAGGTTTTGGCAGTCTCAATTCTCAATTGACATCCAATTGCAATTTACCTGGAGCTTACGATCTATTGACGTGTATCCCTCCTTGGATCAAGGGTCCTTGTTTCCTTTGGGGATTCGAAGATATCTACTCCTTGGTGTACATAGAGTTTAAAGCTTGTGCATGTTTCCTAGATCCAACGGTCTGAAATGATTCATTCCTCTTGGATAGATCTTAACCCTTTATCTTGTCCAACTTTCGCAAATTCTTCTTCTGAAGGATTTCTTCAACACTTAGTCAATTTCTGGTCCTGTGCACTCCTTGCGATTGACCTCTGCACTTTCTTATGAGAAAAATCCGAGTTATTTCTCCAAGTCAAAGACTTCACATACGCACTCCTTGTGTTTAATATGCACACTCTGCATACAAAAGTTCCACGCTATCTCTCCTGAGCTTCAAGTAAAAAAAGACTCTCTCACACGCACTCCTTGCATTCAGTATGCATTCCTTGCATAACTTACAGAAGAGAAACACTTGAAACTTATTCAATTCTTCATAAATTCATTCCTCCATTATAAACATCATACATCCAAAAAACACATAACCATAGTAAAACTGTAAAACAGTATCAACACTGTACAATTGGATAAATTCTCCTATGTTCTATTCATTCCAAAAACATGGTTACAACTTCTTTCTCTTATAAACACTACCATGAAAACTTGTCTAAGGACCCAGAGCCTCCTTTTCTCTTCTTCCCCCTATCTAAAATCTATCACCTTCTATTCTAGTGGTTACCTACTCATCTTAATTAATGCAACCTAATGAATAATATGGGCTAATATCCTACACCTATAATATATTACAGTTGTGTAAGGATTTACAATGATCCGTCAGTTCAAAATGGTGGCCTGAATTTACATACATCTAATTAATTAACGAGAGATTCAAAAAATCTCCACACTGCTACCAAGTTGGTTAAGATTTGGTTTGACTCTTTCAATGCGTTGATGTGTCAACTTCGCTTCCACGTATTCTTTGCATTGATTTGATAGGGATGCTCCTACATCACTCCTCAAACCATGTGCAAAAATCATGCCTTAAACATGTGCCAAACCATCCAAGATGTGCCTTAAGGAATATACCACAATATCTAAGACATACCTCAAAACAGGTAGACAAACATGCCTTTCATCATGAGGAAACCCTAATGCATTAGATCTATCATCATCATATCTTTCTCAGCTTCATCATAAAGAAGATAGCATCTTCATCAATCTTTGTCTCAGCCTCGTTGGACAAGGTTGGTCATCTTGTGGGGCCTCACATGACAGTAGTTGTGCAACCCACGGGGTCCTCGTTGGAGACCCTATGTCTGACCTGCAAGGGCTCACTCAATTAGGGTTTTCTAGAAACCCTTCTCCCATATGCAACTCTGAGACTTTTCTCCTTCGTACTCCTCCACTACCTCAAATTCACTACCTCAAACTCATTAATAGATCACATATTTGCTTGATCACTTGTACAAATGAGAATATATTTGATGTGTATTTATACTTTTTCAAGTACCTCCCTTACTTACCATTAGGGATGACCTGTAGTATCTTGTTTGCAAAAAAAATTCTCCTTTAATTAAATTTGGGGTAGACTTCTAACTTATTATCCTTAGATATGGGGTTTATTGACCATACTCCGGGGCTTCATCTTTAAGAGGAAATAAATTCTCAACTGTGAGGAACCACGTGGGATACCACCTACCATTGGAAACAACATGACAAGGAATATCCATCTATGAGAGTTTTTCATGCACTTGCAATGTCATTCATAATATTTTTCCTCAAACAACTTAGGTCTTCATGACCACACCTATGGGGATTCTTGTAGGATTATTCAAAGCATCTTCACATGAGGGCCATGCTTGCAACTACTCCATAAGGGGAACACTTTGGATACTCCTTAAAATAAATTCATCACTTATTCCTTCAAATAACCCCATCACTTTTAGGGGTTTCTTGGACTTGCTTCAAGGCTTATTCTAGGGTTGACATGATTCTTCTAGGGTTGACATCAATGAAAAAACAAATTCCAACATTAGGTTGGGAACAACTACGAAACTAACAGTTATTACTTTACTTTATCAAGGTGCAAGACATGAGCTTACAATTATTGAATGCAGTGAGGAGACGTGCTTATATTTTGATGAAGTATTCCTTGGAATTTCTTAAATTTAGATTCATTGTCTAGGGTTTTCTTGTTGTTTTGAGGTTCAATTGAAATTAAAGATCACGTTGGACAAGTTCATCTTACATACATGCCAAAATAAAATGGAATAGTTTTTCATTTTGCATGGAAACAAAAAAGTGATTCCTCTCATACATTGCATCATCACCAAAGGGATCATGTTTAATTATGCATAATTTTTTTTTAGTAATACCAACACTGCCATCAAGTGCTTGAGGCCCCTGGGGATTAATCTCCACGGTTTCATATGGTTACTTTATTGTGGTATGTAGCTTACTCTATGAATGAGTTTCCATATATTTTTTAGATGTGGCACCTATTTCTCCCACCAATCCCAATCCATTATCATATGATTTGGAAGTACAAGTACTCAAATCATTATGAGTAGTTGTGTCAAGTATTCCTAGCCCCACTCTACAAACTTGTTCTCAACAAGCCCTACCCAAGATTTTTGGAGGAATTTATTAAGGGAAAATGAACCCATAATTGATTGGTACCTAGAGTGAGATGGAAACTTTTTACAGATATATGGATGCACCTCAGCTCCACATATTCTCCCCAAACATGTCACAAACAATTTTGTGCTCATGGAAATTAGATACCAACCTACCAAGTTCGGGGATGATGTGATGTTGAAGGAACAAAAAACAGACTTATTCCCTTCTTAGCCAAGGAATTATGCACATAACTCATTGAAAATATTTCGAGCACAAAGAAATTGGAAAGGGTTGAGCATAACCTACCATATGATATTTATAGGTTTTCTAACCAGTTTGAGTCAACAAGTGAATCTATTCTTGATCAAACAACTTGGATTAACCTCCTATTGAATCAATATGCTAGAGAAATAGTTGAAAATGTATACAAGGCTATGAAGGAAAACAACATGAGGCAAGTGAAGCAAATGATTACCTTGATGGAAATGCCTTGTGGATCATGGTTGTGACCACCCTTAAAACCTAAATTTGTCAAAGATAATAAAAGGTTATATGACTAGATTATAACTAAACATGTATGAGGTTGCATTTGTCAAAGAGAATAAAACATTGTATGACTGAATAATAATTAAACATGTACATGGCTCTAGAAAGACTAAAGGGGAATATCTAAATGAACTCCTCTTGGTTTTGAGAATGATTTACTATATACTAAAGAGAAACAACCACGTGAAGGTAGAAGATCACCCCCCCCCCCC
>ML777241.1:1037078-1063879 GCA_009831015.1 Picea engelmannii | reverse complement strand
TTAAACCACTTTGACTACTTTGACCTTTTGGGGCTTCTAGATGACATATGAGGGTCCTCCAACTTCGTAAGGCCATAACTCTCAAACCGTGAGGAGTTATGTGACGTTCCACATACCACCAAAAATGGAATGACATGTACTATACATATAGAATATTATTATCTAAAAATGTATCATAAATCATATTGTTACCCATCAAACAAACTTGGGTCCGTTACCCAAACCTGGGGTCTCCAACTTCTCATGGCCATAACTCTCTAACCGTGATGAGTTATGTGACATTCCACATACCACTGGAAATGGCATGACAAGAAATATCCATATAGGATAGTTTCTCTGACAAATTCATTGTCCTTTATCTCATTATTCCACAATTAATCATGGGTTCTCTTACTCCGCAAAGCGTCTTCCCGTGAGGGATTTCACCATAAGGGGACCACTTTAGAGTTCATCCATATTTACTCATTATCAACCATGAAAAAAAAATAATGAGTCATATTTACATCAAAAAATATTGGGTCCATTACCCGAACCTTTGTGCTAAGGGGCTTTCTTCAAGGGTTGACATCAATGACAACCAACCTTAATCAACAATCTCCGCCTTTGGCATTGATGGAAACACTCTGATGCAATACTGAAATCATATCACTCATGCTCCCCCTGGAACCATGCCTCTATCCTTTGCATCTGATAAATCCACCTCTGTCCTCTGCATCTGATAAATCTGCTCCCCCTGGAACCATGCCTCTATCCTCTGCATATGATAAATCTCTCCCCCTTTGTCATCAATGAGAAAGATATCTTTCCATCCGGGGCTGCTCCCCCTAACTGAAATGTCCTCTTATGGTGCTTCCTCATGTACATCTAAGACATATAATATAAGCATTCAAAAAACATTCATTTTGGAGTAGAAATAACTCCAAGTCTTTGGCGAAGATATTTAAAGGCTTCCCGTGGAAGTGGTTTTGTAAAGATGTCTGCCACTTGTTCTTTTGTGCACAAATACTCAACTCTGATGTTCTTTTCTGCAACCTGTTCCCATAGAAAGTGATACTTGATTGGAATGTGCTTCGTCTTGGAGTGCATCATCGGGTTTTTTGAGATACTGATGGTGCTTGTATTATCACAATATATTGGAATGGGCTCATCATACTCAACCTGTATATCTGTCAAAGTTTGTTTCATCCAAAGAACCTATGTACAACATGTTATTGCTGAAATATACTTTGCCTCGACTGTAGATAGAGATACTGATGATTGTTTCTTGCTCATCCATGATACTAAACACTCACCCAAGTAGAACACTGCTCCACTGGTGCTTTGTCAGTCATCAATACAACCTGCCCAGTCTGCATATGTGTAGGCAATTAGTGATAGATCCTTTCCTTTTGGATACCATAGCCCAAACTCTTATGTTCCTTTGAGATATCTGAAAATCCTCTTCACTGCTAATACATGTTATTCCTTTGGTGCTGCTTGAAATCGTGCCACTTGTCCAACTGCTTACATTACATCTGGTCTGGATGTTGTCACATACAATAAGCTGCCAATCATTGACCTATATTGCCTTTGATCTATAGACTTTAAATCATCATCTTTTCTCAACTTGCACCTGGTTTGCATGGGAGTGACAACTGGTTTGCAATTTTCCATTCCGAACCTATTTAGAATTTCTTTGATATAATTGGTTTGAGAAATAAAAATTCTTTGGTTGCTTTGACGTATATGAAGTCCCAAAAATAAGGATAGTTCTCCAAGTAGAGACATTTCAAATTCTGTATGCATATCTTTTGCAAATTTATGGTTAACCTATCATCATCACTACCAAAAATAATATCATCAACATAAACTTCAATTAATAAAATATTACCTTGACCTACCTTGATGTAGAGGTTGTTGTCTGCACTTCCTTTTCTGAACCCTGCCTGTTGCAAATACTTATCCAGTCTGGAGTACCATGCTCTAGGAGCCTGTTTTAGACCATACAAGGCCTTCTTCAATTTACACACATAATCTGTGTTCTCTGACAACTCGAATCCTTCTGGTTGTTCAATGTAGACTTCTTCTTCAAGTTCCCCATTAAGAAAATATGACTTTATGTCCATATGATATACTTTAACATTTTTGGAGCATGCATAAGCTAAAAGCAAACAGATTGCTTCCATTATGGCAACTGGGGAAAATGTCTCTTCAAAGTCGATTCCTTCAATCTGAGCATATCATTTACATATCAATCTAGCTTTGTTTCTTGTAACTTGTCCATCTTCATTTAATTTATTCTTGAAAACCCATTTTGTGTCGATCACATTCTTATTTTTTGGTCTTGGAACCAATTCCCAAGTGTCATTTTTCTCTATTTGATCTAATTCTTCATCCATGGACTTATTCCAAAATCAATCCTTGCTAGCTTCTTCAAAACAGTTTGGTTCAATTGTAGATAAGAGTGCTAGGTGTGTTTGTTTCAGTGAACATATTCCTTTTATAGTCTCAACTCATGCATCATTGTTTCCGATAATTTGATCTAAAGGATGATTCTTCTGTACTCGTTTACTGGGTGTCTTTGGAGACACTTGTTGAACTTGCTCTTATGTTTCTGTCGGATTCTCTTCATATTCCTATTCTACTTTCTTTTCATCTTCTGCTTCTTCTTCGAAAAGTTGTTCCATTGATTCATTTTCTTCTTCCTTTGATTATGTTCTTCTTGTTTCATTAATTGTTACGTTGATGTTTTCCACAATTTTGTTCAATATCAGATTGTAACACTTGTATGCTTTCCCTGTATGTGAGTAACCAACAAGTACTCCTTTGTCCACATGAGAATCAAACTTTCCCATTCTGCCATCTTCTCTTTTGATGTAGCATTTGCTTCCAAAAACTCTGAAGTGCTTCACATTTACTGGTCTTCCTTTACATAGCTCGTAGGGAGTTTTTTCAGAGTTGTTTCTGAGCATTACTCTATTTTGAATGTGAACTATTGTATGCACTGCCTGTTTCCAAAAAATATCTGTCAATTTGTAATCCATTAGCATTGTCTGAGCCATTTCCTGTGTAATTATCATTCATTGTGATAATTTTCCTTTGTCTTTGAACCACTCTCTGAACCAATCTATGAATCCATGCTCTCGTCCATTATCATATATCTATCCAAACCTACTAAGTGTTCTTACAAATCCATCTATGTACATACTATCCAAGACTCTACTTGCGCAAATGTTCATAATGCTAACCCATGTATCATTATACTATCAAACTGTACTTCGACTAACTGATTTCTCTGAATCTATATTCTCAAATTTTGCAAGTTGCTCTAAGGATGGTTCTTTGGTCTGTCACAGCTATCGCATAGACTCCCCCTATCTAATATTCATATTACTTGGGAGTATCTAAGCCAGATGGCTTAGAATAATTCCTTCTCTGATGTGTATTCATCATCATCTTCATTGGTAGATTCATCATCATCTTCATGGGTAGATTCATTATCTCTCTGAGCTCTGACTTCTTTCTTTCTGTCTATGGATTCATATTTCACTACAATGCCCGAAAGTACAATCTCTTGAACATGTTCCTTATTTAATTTCCCTTCCTTTATTTCATTTACTTTCCAAACCTTTATGTATCTGACATCTTTCTTTTTCTCTGTAGAATTTTCTTCATCTCGTTTTATTGCCAATCTTGCGATCTCTGATACCTGGTCTTTGTTCACCCGTTCTTCTTGTTTTCTTATCCATACTTTATTATATATGATATTAGTATTCTCTTTCATGGAAGTATCGATCATTCTTCTACAATCATTGGCTATGTGTCTATAGTTATGAAATTTGTAACACTCAATGTTACGTGCAGCCACATAGGCACTTCTTACTTGAACATTTCTTTTATAATCCCTGCAATCTGCAACCTTATGTCCAAAGTTAGTACAATAAAAACAATGACCATAAAATAAATTTTCATACCTGGGAGTGAATGATCTTCTTTGTGGCGTAGTCCTTCTGAATTTTTGTCTTGACTAATCGTGATCATGATTGAAGCTTCTTTGTGGCTTGAACATGGATGGTCCCCTTGAAGATGTATCTTTAATAGTTTTCTTAGATTCTTGTTGACCATGATTCCTTCCTTTGAGTACTTCTGCATAACTCTTTCTATTTTCTTCATTCTTCTTTTCTAGCAACCTAGAGTGCTTCTCTTCATTCTCTGTAATTGGTGTGGATGTATCTATATCTTCAATGTTCGTGTTGAGCTTGACGATTTTACTTCTCAATGTAACAACTTCTTCTTCAAGCTTCTCAACCTGTTATTCTTTCTTCATTATCTGAGACTTCATGACTTCTTCTATTATTTTCGCTTCTTCAAGATGAATTTTTAATGTCATTATTTCTTCTTCAAGTCCTTTCTCTTATTGACCAACTCTACCTCAAGCTGGTTTAGATCATTATTTATTTCCTTAAGATGATCTGTCAATATCTTCTCTCTCATTTTTGCTTCTCCCTTCTGTGCTTCTATGTTGGTTTCCAAACACTGCTTTTGATATTTAAGATTTTCTTCGATCTTTCTGGCTTCTTCTAGCTGAGTTCTTAAGTTTGCGATGACCTGTTGGGATTCTTCAAAAATGTGACAACTTTCCTTTTGTTTCGTCAATTCTTTCTTGAGCGAATTGTTTTCTTCTCTTAGTTCATCTACAACACTAATCAATTCTTCTTCATAATTGTCTTCCTTTTCAATTATTTTTCCTGTCTCATTTCATCATGGAATTCTATTTCAAGATGTCCATGTTTTCACAATGAACACAAAACAACATACCTTTGGTGATTATGTACTCTTCATCTTCTAAATCTTCTTGACATGGTGAACATAATTCTTCTTGATTTGTTTCTACATCTTCTTTGACATTTTTTGAATCTTTGATGGTTGAAGAATATATGTCATGTAACTTATCCCAAAGTTCTTTTGTTGATGAACATTTACCAACCTTTTCTCTTACCGGATTAGGTAATCCTTCCCAGATGAAATCCATTGCTATTTTGTTATTTTTCCTCAATTCCTTCTCGGTTGCAGTCTTTTCCCTTTTTGAACTATCATATCCTGTAACAACTAATAGCCAAATATAATGTCCCTATGCCTGTAAAAATAATTTTTTCCTTATGCTCCACATATCATACTTAAAACCATTCTGACCATTAAACATTGGTACTCCATTCTCAAAATAATCCATGATTTCCTTCCAGTGGTTAAACTGTTTCCTTAAGGAACTTGCTCTGATACCAATTGTTGGATTATTGAGAGGGGGGGTGAATCAGTAATAGAGAAATTTAATCATTTTTAACCATATATTCCAAGTGTTATATCAATGAAGCATTATCATCCAATAACTACAGAGTATTTAAGCAACAAACAAATGAACAATCATACACATACACAGTACACTAGTGTTTTACATGGAAACTCAAATCAGGAGAAAACCACAAAATGTTTTTTCTTATATATCTTGAAGAATTACATTCATTGGAAGCATCAAATTCCTTTTTTTTCCAGCTGCAACTGGAAGGAGGCTCCAACCCCCTAGTTTATCAGGCTGCAACTGGAAGGAGGCTCCAACCCCCTAGTTTATCAGGATACAACCTGAAGGAAGCTCCAACTCCCCAATTCTCTGGCTACAACCAGAAGGAGGCTACAACCCCCTATGTTCTCTGGCTACAACCACCTGTCCTTGCCCATTCCAACCGCCCTAAAGTAGAAGTAGAATGATGGAACCACTATCACACTATCACTGTGAGATATACCATTGTAGACATGTACTAATAAATTTTAACCATGCATCAACCATGCATCAACCTGTACCTCAACCTGTAACCAACCTATACCGAAAACAAGTGCATCAACCATGCACCAACCTATACCATAAACAAGTGCATCAACCATGAACCAACCTGTACCAAACAACCTGTAATCAACCTGTACCATAAACAAGTGCATCCAACCATGTACCAAGTATGTACCAATCATGTGTGTCAACTACTCATCAAGTATGACTCGTAAATATGTACCAATCATGTGTTTCAACTACTCATCAATATGTACCAACATCATCAACTATACACCTCATGTATATGCCAACTCATCAACTACTTGTCTCAACCATGTACTCAACATGTACCTCAACCAAAAGCCCTCATCAATTTAATCATCCAAATATGATTTGTAGCTCTGTAATAGACCTGGTGTATATGATCACATTCCTGCAAACCTTCCTTAACTTTAACAACAAGAGACTAGCATTTTCATCAAACTTTTCTTTAGTCTAACATGCCTAGTTTTGGATTAGTCAACAACCCTAACTTGAAGTAATAATAACCTTGTACCTATAATGTATAAAGATCTGAAACTGATACACAATGTTCTTTATTTCTTTTTATGCAATTCTTCCAAGTGTCACTACTTGGAACCTCCCATAAAATGAGTTATAGCAAAAATGGCATACCTTGTTGAATTTTGGCTTATTCTAGAGAGAAATATTGTAGAGCATGCCCCGCATGAATTTTTTTTTGAATTTATCTTAAACTATTAAAAATAATACTACAGACTGTAACCTAACCAACACATTTGGTTTCATGGAATTTGGATCTATTATGAAAAAGTTATGACGTTTTTACCCAAAACAATTGTTTTTGACTAGTTTCAGGACTAGCCACAAACCCTATTTTCCACGGTGTGTAACTCTAAAAATACAACGGCCAAAAAGATGATTTTTTTACCACAGATACTTGGATATTTTTTCTCAATGGAATATCAATTTAACAGTATGAATCATTATAGAAAACAAGTTATAGCGAAAATGGTGAGATGACCTGTAAATAACATACCTTAGAAAGCACCATCAAAAGAATTTATCCTTCCTTGCATTTCGGCCTTATTTTCTTCACCTTCCCTCAAAATTTCGGCTTAGATATCCTTGGTTACCTTAGACACCTATAGATATTCAATATTCTCAATTTTATCTAAAATTAGAGAGCCTTGCCTCTTATTTATACTCTCCAAGTAGCTTCCTTAAAAACATCTTCTAGGTCACTTGGCCCCACTTTCCGTATTTTAGGGTTAACCCACTTCTAATTTCTCCATTAAATTTATTATTGAAATAATTTATTTTGTATTCACTTTGAATTATAATACACTCATTACTTCACTTTATTATTTACCTTTCAAAATCGCTTAAACCACTTTGACTACTTTGACTTTTTGTGGCTTCTAGATGACATATGAGGGTCCTCCAACTTCGTAAGGCCATAACTCTCAAACCGTGAGGAGTTATTTGATGTTCCACATACCACCAAAAATGGAATGACATGTACTATCCATATAGAATAGTATTATCTAAAAATATATCATAACTCATACTGTTACCCATCAAACAAACTTGGGTCCATTACCCAAACCTGGGGTCTCCAACTTCTCATGGCCATAACTCTCTAATCATGAGAAGTTATGTGACGTTCCACATACCACCATAAATGGCATGACAAGCACTATCCATCTAGGATAGTTTCCCTGACAAATTCACTGTCCTTTATCTCATTATTACACAATTAATCATGGGTTCTCTTACTCCGTAAAGCGTCTTCTCGTGAGGTCTTTCACCATAAGGGGACCACTTTGGAGTTCATCCATATTTACTTATTATCAACCATGAAAAAACAATAATGAGTCATATTTACATCAAACAATCTTGGGTCCATTACCCAAACCTTTGTGCTACGGGGCTTTCTTCAACAGTTGACATCAATGACAACCAACCTTAATCAACACCTCCAGTAGCAGATCCTATTGCTTTAGACTTGCATGAGGTCAAGGAAGCCAAAGCTCAGAGGATTATTCTGGATGGGGAGAAGGATCACCTTATCCCACACTTGGATGAGAAAAAGACTGCCAAGGAGATGTGGGATGCACTTAAAAAATTGTTTGAGGTGAAGAACGAAAACTGGAAGATGGCCTTGAAGGCCAAAATGCATGATACCAACATGGGTAAGGAGGAGAGTGTCTCTTATTATCTTACCTAGGTGGCTCAATTAAAAGATGAGATGGTAGCTATTGGAGAGGTCATTACAGATTTTGAGTTGGTGAGGATAGCCTTAAATGGATTCACCAAAGAATGGGAAGTCTTCGTGAAGTGTGTGGTAGGACGTGAGCATCCACCAGATTGGAGGAGACTATGGGATGATTTCACTCAGGAGGAGATCCAAGAAAGATCTCAGAGCAGTGAACAGAAGACAGACAGAGTTGATGAGAATGTTGCTCTTGCGACAAAGAGAAAGAAGAAAGGAAGTTCTGGAAGGGACTTGAGTAAAGTTAGATGCTATTGTTGTAACCAGTTGGGGCACCTTGCCTCTCATTGTCCTAAGAGGAAGAAGAATAAGGAGTCAGAGGGGCCTGAGACAGCTACTACAACAACCATGGAGGATTTTCCTTCAAAGTTCTACAGGGAATTTTCTTTGGTGACCCTAGTTTCTAGTGTCGACAGCGGAGGATTTGGAGGTGATATCAGATGGATTGTGGACAGTGGAGCCTCTAGCCACTTGATGGGAATTTGGTGAGTATTCCTAGATTTCACAGAGATTGGTCCTGGCCGACAAGTGGTAAATGAAGGTGGTATGGTGAAATTTGTACGTGGAGTTGGGAATGTTAGATTCCAACTCGAGTTTGGAGGACTCTTGGATATTGATGGAGTTCTCTTTGTTCTAGGGTTGAGGGTTAACTTGATCTCAGTATCATCCTTGGAGGATGTAGAATATTGCGTATTGTTCAAGAAATAACATGTATTTATCTATAGGCAGAGAGTGGACCCGGTAGAGCTGCAGTTGATCGGTAACTGGGTGGACAGGTTGTATATGTTTAGAGGACAACCTTCAGTGTATGATTCAGTGTCAGATGAGGAGTGTGAGGAGGCTTCTAAGACAACGATGGCGCCAAGATTTTAGTCTTTCATTCCAAGAGAAGAGAGTGAGTCTCTTCTGAACACTGGTAGGAGGCTTAGCCAGGTTGATCGAACAAATGCTCAAGATGGAGTGAGCTCAGGGTTCCAAGACGTTTCCAAGAAAAGATCTTCTAGTTCAAGTTATGTGCAGGTGTTGAGGATGGCTCCGGATTCAAAGGGATCTCCTATAGAGCACAGTGTGATGGGACCAGATGATGGAGGTGGCAGCGAGTACATCCCTCGCTAAGAGGGAGTTTTAGATTTTTAGCTCGGGAGGTACTCCGCATGTTTTGTATTGTATGAGGATGTTAGCTTAATATTTACACTACCAGACACTTAACTTTGTAATAGTTTTTATAAAGTTGTTTTAAGTGGTTCTTTTATTAAAGTGACTTTTTAATAAAGTGTACCTTCTACTTTTAAAGTGACTTGATTTTCATAAAGCACTTATGTAATAAAGTGAAATCACTTTAATATTTCAAGTGATTCATTTTGGAGGGAATGGATCATGACCCTTGATCTTGAAAAAGGAAAGATATAATCTTGGCCTTTGGATTTAGGGTTGGGGAAGGTGAAAAGACACTTTGGGGGGAAAATGTCATTTTCAGATTTATAAAAGAATGCATTGGGTAGTGTGCAAGACATGTTGAGAAGAAATCATGAGGAGAGTTAGAGAGATTGTCTGAGTAATCTTGAGAGAGGAAAGTGAAAAGAAAAGAGGGCATGTTTTCCAAGGAAGGAGGGCACAAATCTCGAGAAAAATTCTATGATTTTTTGGGCCGAATTAATTTTCTGATGTGGGAGTTCGTACTGTATGGATCTGTACAGTCTGTACAATTCCATACAGTCCATACAACCATACGGATTTGGCACGGAAATCAAGTCATTTTTGGGCACAATTTTCAAGGTTTTGTTCGTTGTTTCTGTGTTGTACGAAACAGTCTGTACATCTGACTATGGGCACGGAAAATGAGGTACGGAAGAGATCGTACAACAGTACGTATTTGGCACATTTTTCGAGGAAAAATTTATTGGGATAGTTTTGGTGTTGTGAGGTATTTCTCTTGGATGGAAATGTTGTTTTGTTGAGGTATTGTACTTTCCTGAAATTTGAATAATATGTCTCCCTCTCTCTCTCATTGGGTTTCCCCACATTGGGGTTTTCCTTGGCATTTGCCTAAATTTCTGTGTGTTATGGATTGTTGTCCACTGTGTTAATTCCACTGCTATTTTTCTTAGCAATGTGTATTTCTGCTTATGAAAATTTTTGAATGTGGGTTTATGCATTTATGAAGTTTATGAAGACATTTATCTCTAGGTTGCTAAGTGTTTGACAGAATATTAGCTTGCTCATTTTTTTTCATTAAAAATCTACAATTATTCATAACAATGTTTTGTTAATGCAAATATCATTACAATTTTTTTTACTTGAAGGAGTAGTTGACACCATTGGTTGGGCTATCATCTATTCCTCTCCTCTTCGATCACCCTCATATACATGCTCTTCCATTGAAACAAGAAAAATTATAAGTACACCATCTGCAAGTAAATATCAATAATCTTCAATATATACATCTAGTTTTAAAGACATCCATACTATGATGGGGATTCACACAACTAAAATCATGGGGTTGTTTTCCACCACTATCAAATGAATTGTTGTTGCGTGCCTTCTTAAAACAAATAGACACATTGATTGATGGGTTAAATCAATCGTCAATAAATTTTACAAGTAATCAACAATTAAATTATTGTCATTGTATTTATCATCTCATTCGAAGGCTCAAATTGTGTTTTCTCCATCCTTTTTCAATGTTCCACCACTGCTTCAAAGTCGAAATTGAATCTGACCTTCAAGTCTTATTCGGTGGCGACAATCTTGAACGTATCCCCCTGCATTACATAAGATCTCAATTTTTTCTTATCGGTTTCAATTAAATAAAAATTGTATCATGATATCAATAATATGGTTAAATTATTTGGACTTACAATTCATGTTTTTAATCTGAGGTAACCACCATGGCCAAGTTTGTGCTACTTGTGTTTTTCCAGTCTTTCCTTGGTTTCTTTTGACATGTCCGAGAGCCTACAAAAATTTTCAAATATGTTAAATATCACAATTGTTTATGTAGAACTAAAGAAAATAAAGCATATTCAATTCAAAATATCATATACCTTGCAGGGCCACGTAGTGTCTTCCCCTCTTGTCACAACGCAATATCATTTGCATCATCTTGTATATTCTTCCATTCCCTCTCGAGAATCACCGGAGGTTGATCATTCTTAGTTTTTTTTTTTTAAATTGAACCCTATATTGATTTATAGCATATTTCAAATATAAACCGACATTAGAGGTGATTTAATACTTGATAAATGTTTCACCAAATAGGCCAACCAAATGGTTAATAAGATTGTTTTTCAAATTCAGATTCTAGGCATTTCACTGTGTGTGAATGGTGGGCCCAAAAATATCTAAGGCTTTGTCATGCAAAGTCTTGTAAAAAATGTTGTTTCTTGCAAAGTGATATGATCATTAGTTTAAAATAATCGGAGAGATGTATGTTTCAATTAAATAATAGAAATTAATTAAGATATTCATAAATACCTGGGATTTGTTGTATCTTCAAAAGAACCATGTTATCGTCCACCAAAAATTTGAGCGAGATTGTTCCTGTGATTTTAACATGCGATGCTACAAGATAACAATGTGTAGAATCATGTTCATGAGATTCTCCATGTACACCATCACATGCAACATCTAGCGTGCACGGTGGAGGAGTTTCATTGGCCCTAGAAGTTGTAGTCATCTGAGCCACAGACGAAGAGGCAAATAGCTTCATGGGTATGTGGCTTGTGCTAGGACATTGTGGGGTTGGTGCATCGCTACTACCAACAACGTCCCCATGACCAAACTGAGGTATCGAATTCAAAACTTGCTATAGAAAGAAAATGTTTTTGTTTAGCTCATATAAAAGTAGAAAAATACAATTCATAAATTAATATATGTGATAAATAATATTTTTTTTAAATGGTGCTTACCCCATATCATTCTATATCTTGCATTAAAACTCTCATCCTTTATGTGGTCTCCTCTGCATGCTCACACCTAGCTAATGTAAGGAATTCTCTATTTTTGTTTTTCAACACATTTTTAATTGTTTGCACTGGGTGGGTGGAATCAAATTCATCACCCACATCATCATGGTCAGGTGTGCTTGTCTACATATAACAAAAAAACAAGTTAATTGAACTATTGTCAACAAGAATTGATATGAAAATCAAAACATAATAAGATAAGGAAGACACATATTCATCTTAGAAGACAATCAAATAACCATGACTAATGGAGTAAAGAATGGATTATTTAGTGACACACTTTCCCCCACAATTCTAATGAGAAAATGTGACACATTTACACACACACACACACACACACACACACACACACACACACACATATATATATATAAGAAGCATTCAGTGGTTTACCTACTGTGATATGGTCGGTGCCTTATGTTGATTTTTAAATCTGCCAAGTCCTTGTAAAGTGTTTCTTGCATATTCGTTTCCATACTTGGAAAACATTTCACTTTGTCATGGGTCTACAACACTTTATTTTCTTTGGATCCAAAACTCTAATATCTCCAAAATGCACCCACTTGTTCCGTTGTCCTCATTTCGCACCTACACTTAGAATTTTGCTTGAAATGCTTCATCACTCATCTAAAGGAGTTCTCCAATACACTCACTATCATCAGGACCCTCATGTTCGGTCAATCCTCCATACTTAGTCTATTTTCCATATTTCACTTACACTATACTTACCTCGATCCTCTACGTCTAACCGAATCACTTTTTTACTTAGTCAAAATCTTGAAACTCTACCGCGGGTCTGCGGGTTCACACTGATTTCATTGTTCATTTCACATACCCTCGATCTTGATTGAGTTCTCATTGCTGGAATATTCACCAATACTGAGAGGGGGGTTGAATCAATATTGAGCACTTTTTACAAATTTCAATCACAACATTAACTTATCAATGATTCCATTCACTTATGATTGAATTTAACATATCATAAACATATAACCATAAACAATGCATCACATTGTACACAGATACTCAGTACACCAATATTTTACATGGAAGCCCAAATGGGAGAAAACCATGAAATACTTTCTTATATATCAAAAGATTACATTCATAGGAAGCACCAACTTCCAAATTCTTTAGCACCAACTGGAAAAATTCTCCAACTACTTGTTTACAGGATCTAACCTGAAGGAAGATACAATTCCTTGAATTTTCCAGCTTCAACTGGAAGGAGGCTCCAACCCCCTAATTTACAAGCTCCAACATGAAGGAAGCTCCAACTCCCTTTATTCTTCAGCTCAAACCGGAAGGAGGCAACGACCCCCTTTCCTTGCCCCTTCCTTATTCCCTAAAACATAAGTGTAGGCTCAACCTGTCACCAACACTGTTACTGATAATCAACCTATCATCGATAATCAACCTGTCACTATCATCATCATCCAACCTGTCACTATCCATGGTATTTTTTCTATCACTTTCATTGTCACTGTCATTGTCATTGTATCTGTCATTGATAAGGATATCTCATTGTTGGCCCTTGACCACGTTTTGGAGATCCTTGGCCATTTTTGACATATTTTGGGACTTCGACAGGCTGGTTGAAGGCGGAGCGCAATTCGAAGCGGAGATCGCAGGATCTCGACCCCTTTTTAGGGAATTTTTTGGATTAGGGTTTATGTAACGGGTATCGGATGTCGACCCATGGGTTTACCCATTTTTAGGCCCATTTTGTAATTTATAAATAGAAATCTAAGCGATGTAAGAAGTAGTATACCTAGTGGAATCGTCTTAGTGCGGAGTTAGAGGCTTTGTGCATACTATGTGTTAAGACTTGTAGAGCTAAGTGAAAGTGACTGTAAGAAGATTGTGTGTAGACTGTATAGGAAGGCTTTGTGTTGTGACCTAACTCGGGGAAGGAGGATCTGGCGAGGTGAGCGCAGATCTCATTTCCTATGCAGAGTGGGGGTTTTGGGTTCTGTGCATATAAGAAGATTGACAAAAGATAATAAAGAGGAGAAGAGTTGGTGGGCGTAGCCCCAGGATGGGGGTGAACCATGTATATTCTATGTTATGGTTGCTTTGTGCATTATGGTTGTTATATGGTTTATATGATTTATGCTTTGTGCTTAATATTTTAGATACATCTGATATGATAGCTTAGTGCATGGCCATATGAATGAATACTAGATCTAATCTCTTTCCATATGCTTAGTGCTTTGATTTATTAGATCTGGTCAAGTACTATGTTGTTTTGTAATTAGGGTTTGGATCTGCGATGTGAATAAGGGTTAAATATTGATGAATGCTAACTGTTAAGTGCTTTATTAGAATACTGTAATCACGGATCTGTATCCTAGCTAGGTTGAAGACATCTAAGTCCTGCAACCACCCCTGCCTCTACCTCGGTGAGACTTCATTTGCCTCGCAGGTGTTTTTGAAAGGTCCAGTAGTTAGGGTTTTGTTGGTGCGTTGTTGAAGAATTGAACCCTGGGTCTACCCCTATGCCAACAAATGGTTATGTTGTCGGGGCTGAAACTGTGATTGTTGGGAACTGAAGAAAAGAGAGAGATCTGTGCATAGATCTGTTGCCCTAGTGCACAGTATTCTACTTGACTTATGAAGCTTTGTGATAAGAAGAGAAGTTTGATCTGAAGAAAAGAGGTAAGGTCTTAAATATTGGTGCTCTGATAAAGGTAAGAAAAATGAAATTTGATTGAAAAGGTAAGATCTAAAAGCTTTGTGTTCTGTTAAAGGTAAGATAAGTAGAAATTTTTGTTTCGAAAGTATGGATCTAGGTATGTTTGATAAAAAAAATCCTAGTCTGAAAACTAGGGCATGATTAGAAGAAAGAAGATTTTATATGAGTAGATCTGATAGAAATTGTGAAAGATTTGTTTTTCCTATGCATAGAAAGGATGTTTGGACTAACAAATGGATGCAAGATCCTAGAAAGAAAATTTTTCAAGTTGGCTACTGTGATCCTAGTGCGCAGTACAAGAAAGGCTAGGGATCATTTAAGAGAAAGAGAGGATTAACTCTTTGTTACAGTTGTAGAAGACCATGACATCTTGCTAAGGAATGCCCTGGTAGAAGACCTAGTTGACTTTGTAGTAAATTTATGGACCATGATGTTCTAGATTTCCCTAGAATGATCTCTAAGGTTGAAATAATGAATATGAGACAAAAAAACCATCAGACAGACCAAGAAATTAAGACTAGGGTGAAACCCCAAAAAGAATCAGAGACGGTATTACTACAAATGAAAGAAACCATGAATGATCACAGAGATATCAACTTATCATAGATATTCAAAGAAAAAGAGTGCATAGAATCAAGAATAGGAGACTTCAACATAGACTATGTTCTGGATGAGGAAACACAGGTGAATATCATGACAGAAAGAACTTGGGAAATTTTGGGAAAGACTGATATGATCCCATCATTAGGAGGAATAGGATTATTTAGAGGAAAGATAATAACCCTATGTGGAAGACTTACCTAGATATCTATGAGTACACATGGAACTTCGACAGAGGAAGAGTTTGAGGTCATTAAGTTCGTTGAGAACAGTGCCCCATTTTCTATTTTTCTAAGAAAAACTTGGATTGACAAAGATCATATTCGAAGAAAACAAGAAGAGGAAGCTCTAGAACATAAAAAGAAAGAATTAAAATATTTCATGACTAGGAGGATAGCGCACTTGATCGAAGAATAGGAGAACGGGTCGAAGTTGTTCAGAACTAGAGACTTGGATGTCGAAGTTGAAAGAACACAAGAAGACTTGAAACACCTATTTGTACAGGAGAGTAGAGCACCTACCCCAGACACAGAAGAAGTATTGCCCTTGAATATTAGGAAAGATCATCAACAATGTGAATTTATTATGCCAAGAGGAGATAAGAATCAGAATGGAAAGAGGAATACCGAGACACAGATCACAGGGAAGAAGGCTAGAAAGCTCGGCAAGAAGAAAGCAAAGTTAGAGAAATTACAGGAAGTTCCAGAGAAGACTTCGCAGAAAGAAGGTCTCCATAATTTGAATTTCGTCGAAATATCAAAGCAACTCAGACTGGAACTACACCATGGTGGAGAAATATAATCGTTGGAGGCATTATGGTTGTTAGATTGATGCTCTAGAATGACTATAAACATAGTTATGACCGAAAATCTCTCCATTGGACCGTTGGGACCGCGCCATAACGGATGGAACTACATTAAGTTAGGATTTTCGACCCATTGGAAGAAATCGTTACGACGTTGCCTATTTATCTCGTTGCACAATGTATCGAGAACACTTTTGCAAACAGTAATTATTTGAGCCCACGAAGAGCTGACTATTTTTGTGTTGTGTTTACTGAGACTTTACCACCTATTCTATTGCATTGAGAGTTTGTTCATAGACCTGAGTTATCTGATCTCGAGCGTGCATTTCGGACGAACTCATCGCAGTAGAAAAGTCAGTAGAGGAAATTCTCATCGATCTAATGGCTGAGAAGGTGATGTTCATCAGGATTCAAGCTTCATCGATGAGAGGATTGCAAGCCTCCTCATCGACTGCTCATGGATTTGGACCATCCCGAGCTATGACCGAGAAATAAACCAATCATTGTGGTGACTTGGCAAACATGAAGTGTATCCCATCCATCCTTCTCGACTACATCCCGCCTCTGGCCAACGCCGTGAATCATGATAGTGTCCCCACAGACTTCAACTACACATTTCCCCACATAGGTATTTGACCAGGATGAAGGGGAAGAAGTTGAAGATAATCCCCCAACCATGGATTATGGACCTCGCGTAGTCCACTATTCTGAATGTGATGAAAATACCCCATTTTGGAAGGCACCATGAGGTTAACGCGTACATTAAGGTCCTACTGTCGAGATTCCATGGCAGGTATCTATGGTTGGATAGACACATCACCGTTGATCCGGCGTTGATCCATCGGATCACCAGATTAAGCATGCAGGGACCAGACCCGCAAGACTTTTACCCAGGAAAGGCTACAGACTGTGCCCTGGTGCAGAAGATTAAATATACCTATGACGATGTGGAGAAGGGGAAGTGAGGCTACAAGGTAGCCTCCATCCAGAATGGCATAGTGAGCCTTGCTTTCCAGTTGATTGTTGGTAAGCTAGTCCGTAAGAACAGACCCACACAGGTCACAGGGTTTGTTGTTGACCTCGCAGGAAAATGCATGGAGGGACTACAGATGAACTGGGAAAGCTACTTAGTTAACTAGTTAGAACAAGACTTCCACGAAGCTCAGGATCAGGGCTATGAGTTCCATTTCAATTGGTTACTAATCCTCATCGTTTTTATTGCTTGGGAGATGCCGAAATGTGCGACCTTCCCTGAAATAGAGCCATCTGAACCCTTAGCCGTGAAGTTCACCACGCTTTGGTATTCGAGTGATATGAGGAAACAATGGCAGTCAAACGTGGTGTTCCACACCTACTACCTACAGTTGAAGAGGGCCATTGAGGTTGCCCCTCGTATGAAGCTAAACACCCTACATGGGTTCAGGCCATTTGTGAAGTTCCACGCAAATAGAAATTTTATCTATATCATTGCACATGGATACAAACATAAAGAAGTACTATAGAGTTATTACAATATCACAAAGGAGGACTTAGAAGAAATACCTAAGGAATGGCCCGCAGAGCTCCTTATCCCTATTGACCCCGCAGAACTGTCTGACCCCGATATAATTGGAATTTCGGTGGTCACTCGTGAAGAGTATGATACACCTGAAATTAAAAGAAGGAAGAAGACATAAGAGGTACAAAAGCTGAGCAGTGCATCAGAAGAAACTTCTTCAGAATCAATTGGAGGAGGAGGTGACGATGAAGTCAACAAAGAAGAAAACAATGGAGAAGAAGACAAGAAAAATCAAGGTGAAGTAACATCGCCTAGGGATCTCGTTGATGAGGCCAAGACATCCAAGAAAAGAAAGGTTTCCCCCATGAATCCTACATCGTGGAAGAAGTCCAAAGCTAGTAAGTTGAAGCTACAGACTGTGCTCACGGTCGATGACTTCAACTTCATTATTGCAGTTGTATCAGACGCCTCAGAAGATATTCTGCAGAGAAATGAAGCCAAACAAGAAACCATGTATGAAAGAATTGAAGTAGAATTGAGAGGAGTACAACAAGCCCTTCACTCCAGCTGCGCAGTGTCCACTACACCCCCATCAGAAGAAACAAAGTTGGGAGATGAGCCTGCCCAACTCTGCATATTATCAGATGTGACTGAAGCTCGTCTTCGTCGTGTCTGGGAAGAAAAAGAGTAGGCCATGGAGGCCCTGAAGAAAGTACAGGAGGAAGCCATAGAGCAACGCAGGGTTGCGCAATAGGAAAATACAACCTCCAAGTGAAGTTCACAGAAGAAAGAGCGCAAATTCAGTAGGAGAAAGGACAGCTACTCGCAAAGAAGGTCAGAGTTAAAGAAGCATTCAACAGAGCACTTCGCTCTATGACGATCTTAGAGCAAAGGGAGGAAGACCCAGTAGAGAATCAAGTATCGAAGCTTGTTGAAGCTATCCAGCAGCTTCAACAGAGAATATAAGATCTAGAGCTACAAACATAGCCAAGCACTCTGTAGGAAGTGCGAGACCAGAGAGAAGAAACCACCTGAAGCGTAGTACAGTGAATCAAGGCATTAGCCTTGGAATATAAACAAATTAGAAGTCAAAGCGCACAGACGTATGAGCGACTCACTGAGGACCCTAAACTGAAGACACTGGAGTCACAGGTCCAAGAGGCAAAGAAGCAAGCGACATCAGTGCAAGCACAGTTGAATCTTCTGTCAATAGTTGAGAGGATGAAAATATCCCAGGAACAATGCAATGTTCAACAACAGGTCCATGCCATACAGAGTAAAGTCATGGAAGTGACTTAGAGGCTCCAACTAGTCCAGGATGAAGCTTGCCAACTATTTGAGGAGATTGAAGGATGAGGAGCAGAACTAGAACAAGTAGTCACTTCAGTAGAACAACGCTTAGAGGGACCTGTGAACGAGGCAGTTATTCAAGAGTTCATCGAGTAGGAGACCTTGGCGCAGCAACAGTTCAAAGAAGCTCGAGCCAAGAAAGAGGCTTTTGAGGTAGATTTAACCAGGTCAGAGTGACTCGGGATGAGTCATAGGTGAGTGTTGGGTGCATGTTGTCCCTTGACCAAGTTTTGGAGATCCTTGGTCATGTTTGACCTATTTTGGGACTTTGACAGGCTTGTTGAAGGCGAAGCGCAAGTCGAAGCGGAGATCACGGGATCTCGACCTCTTTTTAGGGAATTTTTTGGATTAGGGTTTATTTAACGGGTATGGGATATCGGCCCATGGGTTTACCCATGTTTAGGCCCATTTTGTAATGTATAAATAGAAATATAGGCGATGTAAGAAGTAGTAGACCTAGTGGAATCATCTTAGTGCGGAGCTAGAGGCTTTGTGCATACTATGTGTTAAGACTTGCAGAGATAAGTGCAAGTGATTATAAGAAGCTTGTGTGCAGACTGTATAGGAAGGATTTATGCTGTGACCTAACTCAGGGAAGGAGGATCTGGCAAGGTGCACTCAGATCTCCTGTCCTAGGTGGAGTGGGGGTTTTGGGTTCTGTTCATGTAATAATATTGACATAAGAGAATAAAGAAGAGAAGAGTTGGTGGACGTAGCCCCAAGCTGGGGGTGAACCACATATATCTTGTGTTATGGTTTCTTTGTGAATTATGGTTTTTATATGGTTTATATGATTTATGCTTCATGCTTACTTTTTTAGATACATCTGATATGATATATTATTACATGGCCATATGAATGAATACTAGATCTGATCTCTTTCCATATGCTTAGTGCTTTGATGTATTAGATCTGGTCGAGTACTGTGTTGTTTTGTAATTAGGGTTTCGATCTGCGATGTGAATAAGGGTTAAATATTGATGAATGCTAACTGTTAAGTGCTTTATTAGAATATTGTAATCACATATCTGTGTCCCAGCTAGGTTGCAGAAATCTGAGTCCCACAACCACCCCTGCCTCTACCTCGGGTGAGACTTCATTTTCCTCGCACGTCTTGCCAAAAGGGTTGGTAGTTAGGGTTTTTTTGGTGCACTATTGAAGCGTTGAACCTTGGGTTAGCCCCTGTGCCAACACTCATCATCAACTATAACCATATCCACTCTCATAGATCATATACAAAAATCACCAATCATGTGCTAATATATGTGTGCCACATCCATCAACTATGTACTAAGATATGTACCATAACATCCATCAACCATGTAATAAAATATGTATTATAACATCCATAAACCATCTACTAAGATATGTCTCAAACATGTAAACATATACTAAAGTATATCTAGAACCATGTACCCAATATCCAAGATGCTCCTCAAACCATGTGCCAAAATCATGCCTTAAGCATGTGTCAAACCATCCAAGATATGTACCTTGAACATATTCATCCATGTTCCAAAAGGGCCTCCAAGACATGCCTCAAGTGTGTACCAAAAAAATCAATGTATATACCTCAAACATGTGCCATAACATCATTAATATGTGTCTCAAGCATGTGCCAACATCACCATGACATATACCCAACCAAATACCAAGACAACCAAGATATACCTCTAACAATGTACCATAACATTACCAATATGTATCTTATCATGCACCATCATCATCAAGACATGGCTTAAGAATGTGTCAAATCACCAAGATACAAAACTCATAAACACATAGAGAACCATACCTTTGATTCTGTAATAGAATTGGTGCATTAGATTATAGAAATTCATACCTTTATCAACTTCAACATCCAAGGATGAGCATCTCTCTCAAATCAACCTTAGCCTCATGGTACTAACCCATGAAACCAACGATGCCTCACATGATGAGCACCCCTCAACCCATAGGGGTGCCTCGTGGGATGCCCTAAGCCTGACTCAGAGGGTTCAGCTAAATTAGGGTTTCTTAGAAACCCTTCACTCTCCTCTATGGCTCCAATAATTCACCTTTGTTCTCCTTCACTTCCTCAGACTCACTACCTTAGATTCACCAATAGATCACTTTCTCACTTGATAGATATTCAATTAACTTTCTTGTATACAATGAGATGCTCATTGATGTGTATATATACTTTTCTAAGTAACACCTTTACTTGCTTTAGGGACAACCTGTAATATCTTATTATAACCACTTTTCTTCTTTTTCTTATTTTGGGGATCGATTTTTCACTTCTTGTTGCAATTTCTTAGGGATTCTTAACCATACTTTGGGGATTCCAACTTCAAGAGGGCATATCTCCTTAACCGTGAGGAACCACATGACTTACCACCTACTATTGGAAACAAAATGATAAGGAATATCTAACTATGAGGGTTTTGCATGCATGGGTCATGTCCTTCATCCTTTTTTTCTTCAAATAGCTTCGGGTTGTAGGACCACACCTCATGGGCTTCTCATCCACTTAACCACTTAGCCATCTTTCTAGGGATTCTTGTAGACTTCTTCAAAGAGTATTCCCATGAGGGCCATGCTTAGAGCTACGCCATAAGGGGACCACTTTGGAGACTTCTCCAAATACACTCATCACTTCTAGATGATTCTTTTATGGTTGACTAGGGTTGACATCAATGAAAACCAACTATCCAACACTCATACTTAGTCATTTTTAAGAGATTTTATCACGGCTCTGCAAGTTCATGATCACTCTATCTTTTTTTCACATAACTTTGATCCTCCGCTTCCCCACGGTAAATCCTCGTCTCATATTGTCACATTCTCCAATGAACATTTAATGTGAATCTCATAGAGATAAAAATTGGTTAAGTGTAAAAGGTTGTAATTAATGGCAACGTTCTCGAGACTCTCCTTCATTAATTTCAAGATTATTTCATATTAACAACTCTTTGAACCAAAGGCTCCAAATTATTGTATAATAAATAGGATTACCTTGATAATAACATTTTGAAAAAGGAACTATACAATAGTTTGCCAACTTCATTTATCATGACAACTGGAAGGAGAGAGTAGTTTTGCGGGGATACCATAAACTCAATTTGATGAGAAGACCATAAATTCCAGTAGTCAAGAGCCTATAGATATTATTCGAGATTGTCACTTCCTCAGAAAAATGTTAATCAAATTTGAACGTCTGAGATTTCTTCAACAAGTTATATTTCAGAGGTATTTGATTGCAAGTAATTGATTTCCTAGTGTATAGATAAGTTTGATAAGAACCAATGGATAATTCAAATTCAGGGGGAATCCCCAATTTCTTTAATTTCTTCTATATTTAAAAAAATGCTTAGACTTCCAGAGCCAACGATTACCTTCAGGGGGGATGAAGCTAAGAAAATATTGAAGGTGAGAAATGGTGGATTTGAGCTCTTGCAAGAATATATGGAATATTTGGCCATGATGTCAAAAGACCTATCAGTTATCCAAGTTAATTTTCTAAGGAACCCCTACCGATAAATGGTGTGGTTTTTCACCAAGGTGGTTGGACAAGAATCAACTGCTACTATTCCTCATCTGGTTATGTACATCCTACATTTCTCCATTCATGAAAAAACAATTTTCAATTGGGCGAAGATTATTTCTAGTGAACTGTCTTTTCAACTGGGAAATTTCAAAAAACTAACAAATTCTATATGTCCTCATACTTAATCCTATCTATCACCTTTTTTTGTGTCTTCAAAGGGCTTCATTTATTCAAACACGTCAACTACAAAGTTGATCCAGTTCAGACATGGTGCCCTATATTATGGAGACAAAAGTCCATGTACCATTTTTACGAAGTGCATAATTCATTTGTTTCTCCATTTAAGAAGATCATTTTTGGACTAAGTACTTCAAGACTGTCTTCTGAAGTAGCAACATTTCTAAATAAAAGAGGATTTTTTTAAGCAATTGAACATTTTAGCATCACCAAGGTTTATTGCTATGAAGAAATACCTTCCATATTATGTATCATATAAGATGTTTGTAGCATAAGTGTGTAGACAATATAGATTTTGGGCTCATTTCTTCCTTGAGAAAAGAAAAAGGCAATTTATCCCTTTGCCTTGGAAGATTGGATAAATAGTATTGAAGAGTATTACAAACATCGATGAATTTTCTATTCAATTTGACCAAGTCAATTTAAAACTAGCAGATGAAATCAAAGGGTTTGACCCTAATAAAATATTCATAAATCATATGATTTATGTGGGTTACAGTGTTTCATTTGAAAATACATTTTTATTGGGAGAAGAGGAAAGGGATAGCCAAACTCAGGCAATTCTTATTGAAATAAATCAAGAATATATTGAAACTATGGTTATCACTACTAAACAACATCGACAACATGGAAAAGTTGTAACTGAAAGGAGTACATCATCTCCTAATGTTTCACAAAAAATTGGCCCACAAAAACAGAGAACTCAGCCTACAGCTCAAGAGAAAAAGAAATATTCAATGGAAAATTCCAATAATGGAGGTGACCATAACCCTCCAAAGGGAAGTCTTGAAAGACACCATAAGCTTCCAGTAACCAGTAAAATAAAAAGGCAGACAAATCAGGAAGGAACAAATGAGATCGAACTTGAAGATGAAATCGCTCTTGAAGACATTGGTCTAGATGTAAACATTGAGGACATAGAATTCCCTGATGAGGAACAAAGAGTTCAGGAAAGTAGAGAATTCGCAACAGAACTGGTCACATGAGAACCAATTATATTTGAATATGTCAGTCGCAGAGATGGAGAGTGAAAATGCTACTCTCAAGAACATGATCAGAGAATTGGAGATTGCCTTAATTCCCTCACCCATATTTTCTAGCCCAATTGCTATGATGTAGCCATTGAAGACTCTTGATGAAACACTAGAGTCTAGCTCAAAATTAAGAGGGAAATCAAGCTTACTTGTTGCAGCTAGAAGATATTTTGGAGAAAATATTAAGAAGATAATTTGTCTCTTATTCTTGAGACATGGAAATTAGCAAATAGTTTCATTTCCTTGGCATCAAAAATGAAAAATTTGAAGCAGTGCCTTCAAGCTGATTTGGAAAATGATGAGGAGTTTTATAAAGGGGCAATTACTTCCTTTGTTATTAAAGTTTCAAATATAAGTGAGTTTAATATAAAATAAGAATACCTACCCTCCTCGATCTACATTAAACAACTAAAGGCATGTTGAATTAAAAGAATAAAATGTTTAAAAGAAATATTGGTTGATCTTAAAACTGTAAGCGTCAAGAGGGGACAGTGTTATCTAAAGTTAATTGAGTTGGATCTAGCTGGAACAACCAAAGAATTTAATGACCCAAATATTATTTTAAATTCCATATTTATGTCTAAGGAGTTGTTTCAAGAGAGATTGGAGTTATTGAAATATGCATCTGCCAAGAGATTCAATAGTTTAACATAGTATTTAGAGTTCAAAGTAGAAAGTTGGTTACTCAATTATGTAAACAAGAATGAAGATATAGAAGATACATTGCATCAAATTTCAATTGACTACTGAGAGATAGAGGATCCATTACTTGACATAAGATTAAGGCAAGAGGTAACGGTCACACCAATGAGGGATTATATTGAAAATTGTTTAAAAGAGGATTCAAACAAAATAACGGAAACATACCAAGAAATGGTAGTTACAAATGGTCAAATAATACCAACAAAGGAGAATACAGAAGGAACGTCAGCTAGCAGATAGCAAGAGAGATAAATCCTTCACAACAAGTAAACTTATCACATCTTTCATAATTTCTCTATTAATTTTCTCTTCTCGTTTAGGAATCATCTAGTTGTGTCTTTTCGTTCTTGAAAAACATAACCGATTTATGATAATCTCCTTCTTTCTTATTTTCAAGTTCAACCCTATTCCACTTTCTTTTTATGGTCCACGGAAACCCCATCCCAATCCATTTGGACGAATGTTATTTTTATTTATTGAAAAACAAACTATTAAGACAATTATTTTTGAACTCCCAAGAGAACTACTTCGGGGTGTAATTTCAATGATTTCTCAAACTCTAAGTCATTTATCATGGGATGTTTGAAGTTCTCTTATCATATTATCTCTTATTTTGAATGAAATTACTCTTTTAAAGTTCTCTCAATTGTGGACATATGTCTTTCATTCTTATGAACATGATCAAAATTTATGATATTGTGATGAAGGTGAGTGTTTTATGAATTTTCATATAATAGTTATTTTATTTTTGTACAATATTCTGCATATATTGTATTTTAGTCTTTGAAGATTCCAGGTCCTCTTCTCAGGGATTTTCTTTGTGAATATATTATTTTTCAGTCATTATTCTTTTGTATTTTGTTGAGTGATAAAGATTGGGGTTTCGTTTAAGTATCCACTATTTTAATATTTCAAGTATCAAGATATATCTTTCAAAACACACAGAGGAGTACCCCCTCTATAAAAACACAAGGGGATACTTTATCTTCATGAGGTTGTTGTTTAGATCTTGACCAATATGAACATCAAAGCCTTCCTGTGATCACCCTACCATAATAAAAGTAGCATGACATTTTATAATGTTAGAAAATAATATAAGAAGCATGAGATATTAAAATGTATATTAAAGATATAACAAAAAGAAAACATTAATTAGAGGTTGGGTATACTAGTAGAACATAATTACCCCCATAATAGCAACACCTATATTGATTCAATTCAAGTCATAATCCACCAAAAATGTTTCCCCTGCAGCTATTGTTTTCATTGCACATACAAATATATGATTTCCTTCACGCCCCTCAAATATGAAATTGGATTGCTTTCTTGTTGTCCTGAGTCTTGTACTATTTATAATCCCTACAATAGTCCCTAACTCCTTTATCCTTCCATCAATATACATTGTTGTTCCTTTATTGTGATCATTGTCTTTTAGATGTATATAATTTGCAACAACTACGTATCTACGCATACTTGGAATATATTGGACCATCCTCAACCAATCTCCATAGTTGTAGCATGGTCCGACATACTCCATCAATTTAAAAAGTCCTCCATGTTTCACCTACATGTCATCCATGGAGACTAGACCCATACCATGTATGAATGACAAAGCAATGTGATACATCCTCTCATTGACATAAAAGTCAATGTACAACTGAGGAAGTTCCTTGGGTACCCATCATTTTACTAGATGTTTGTACCTCAAGGTAACTTCAATGTCACCTATGTTCCCATCGTCATAAGAACATGATCCTCCTTCAACAAGAAAGAATTACATGCACCCGCAGAATTTTCTTCTGACCTTTTCACCTCTAGTTGATCTATCCCTATTAGATGTGTTGCACGTAACACTTTTCCCTATCCCTCCTAAAATTTCATTGCTTGAGTATAATAGGTCTGAAAAGTACCTATTCGGTTGTACCTACACTCCATTGAATGAGAAAAACAGTTAACAAGCTTTCCTCTCACCTCTTTTACAACATTACATGTCTTCATTTTTTGGTTTTTTATGGGTTAATATGGTCTTTCTTTTGTTATTTCCTTCTTAGAACAAGATCGTGGGGAATCTTAGTAAGTGTAGGAAATAAAGAGTATAAATTGCCTATTATAATAAGTGGATTAGATACACTCTTATGCATGGGCTCTTGTTTTTTTTTTTAACAGAAACGGTTGTGGGATTTTATTTATAATAGGCAGAGAGGGCTGCCAATCCCGTACATGATCGACCAGAGCTACCGCTCTGTAGTTCCCTTACCAGCCAGATAACTGTGCTAAATACATACTACTGAGT
>ML777241.1:977372-1022186 GCA_009831015.1 Picea engelmannii | reverse complement strand
CTGTTAAAAGAAGAAAGGTCGGGGGGGTGTCCAGAAATTCTTGTCAGTCATTCATCTGCACATCTTCTGTTGAACCATATATCTGTGCACTCTCATTAACCATTATTCTAGACCACCCCCCCCCACCGTTAAAGGTATAACGGTCGGGGGGGTCTGGAAACTCTTCTCAGCCGTAGATCTAGGTGCCAATAGATCTGATGTAGATTTATGCACCATCTTTAATATCCAAGCGTGACTTAATATGTGCAGCAGAACTTAGGCTTAATGCTTTTTGTGGGTTTTGTGCACTGCTTCCCTTTCTTTTGTCACCATGGGGTTAGGAAAACAACTCAATTATCAGAATCATACATTTTCTTCGAACGCCATACAAACTTTATTGAAAGAAAATCTTGCTAGCCTGTGTCCTACCCTACCTACCTACACCTTTAGCCCAGATTAAACTGTTGGGATAAGAAATTAATCTATCCTGGGGCTATTTGATCAGGATTGAACAGTCTGATCAAATTTATTCACTAACTAACCTATCTACTTGGCTAAGATTAAACAGTTTAGCCAAGCTTATTGACTAATCCTCTCAACATCAATTCAAAAGGACCTGACCATGTTTAAATAATATGGCTCAAGTCATTGTTATTACATGGGTCTTTGTTCATTTTTTCTTCTATGCCCTCTTTTATTCTCTTTTCATTTTTTCATGTTCTTTTTTTTTCTTTTCTTTTTCTTTTCAAATCATTTGCAGGATGAAACATTATTTGAAATCCAAAAACAATTACAAGGATAAAATTTGCAGTCACCAGTTGATCCTATAAATTATAGGGTTATAACAGTGGCTCCACCTAGGGATGGTGCTCTCCTTGTGAAGTGCCAAGAATCCTGCTTCTTGATGTCTCGAAAAATTTACTCCAGAGCTTCTTTCGCTACTTGATTTGTTTTATTTTTGAAATTTTTTATGACATTGTCCAGTGGCTTAGGGCCTTCTCTACGGGCTTCAACCATCTGATCAATGTCACCCATTCATAAAATTCAAGTAAAGGAATTTTTTTTGTACTATGGGAATGGGTGGCAAGTGCCTTTATTGAGGTGGTGAGTAGTGCTCCAGCATCTTGTCATTCACCGGTCCACCTGGCAGGTCTGTACCAACACTGTTCTTGAGCAGAAAAGCGTTGTTTCCTCTAAATGCCTAGATCATGAAGGGGCCTCTCCATTGGCTATCAAAATTTCCGTGTTTACCCTTATATTCATTTCTAGCATCCCATCTCAGTACCAAATCACCTAACTCAAAATCATCTTCTTTAGTTCTTTTGTCGAAAATATTTTTGATATTCTCTTGGATGACCTGAGTTTTGTTGTATACTTCTTCCCTGGACTGTTGCAAATGGATCATCTGGTTTATTCTTCTTTGGGAATCATTCGGCTTAGCTTTCATATCTTGCAAAATTTTCATGACCGGGACCCCCAAAGAGGTAGGAAAAATTGCTTTAGTACCATAGACCAACTGGTATGGAGACATACCAATTGACCTTTTAGTGGTTAGTCTGTCATCCCAAAGCGTGAAAACTAGATTGTTAAGCCATGACTTCTTATTTTCTTACAGTGTCTTCTTAATGATATTCACCATGGTTTTATTGGAAGACTCATCCAGCCGATTTCCCTGAGGGTAATAAGTTGTGGAATGTCCTAATGTAATGTGATACTGGCTACAAAAATCTATGAGATTTTTGGACCGGAAGGTTGTTGCATTGTCAACTATAATTTTTCTAGGGCATCCAAAATGAGACAAAATATGATGTTCTAGAAATTTAATGATAACATAATCAGTAGCTTGCCTGCATGGTACAGCTTTGATCCATTTCATAAAATAGTCAGTGGCGGTGAGAATCCACTTGTGTTGGCCAGAAGAAGGAGGGTGTATCTCTCTGATGAAGTCTAAACCCCATTGCTGGAAAGGATCTTCAACGGAGATGGATTTGAGGGGCAAGGGCAGCCGCTTCTTTTTACCTTAAAAAACTTGACATTTATGGCAAGAGGTGATTTGTTGATGCACATCCGTGAACAATGTGGGCCAGTAGAATCTAGCTCTGAGGATCTTATTTGTCGTATTCTTCCAACTCAGATTCCCACCACAATATCCTGCATGAAAATCTTGTAAAACCTTGTCAACTTCGTCTTTTAATAGGCAATTTAACAAAATAACTCCAGGATCTTTCCAATAAAGATTACCTTCTAGAATACAAAATTTTATTTCTTTTAATTTCAAAAACCTCGCTTTGGTTTTAGTCAGACTAGGGGGAGCTTGTAAATTGAGCAAGACAAATATCAGGTATGCATACCATGGAGAGTCTAGAAATACGTCCTTCACACTTGGAGTTGCATGCTCTCCCTGCTCTTCAACTGCAGCTAAGAAATTAATATCTAGAGCATGGAAATTAGATTCATCCATCAACTTTGCTAGACCTTGACCTTTGATCAGTTTAGTAGGCTTAATCTCTAAATTGTATTCTAGAATAACAACAATCCACTTTCCTCTTCTACCATCTAGATTATCCTGAGTTAAAATATCCTTTACCACTGCATTTGTAACATTGGCAATGGTATGGGAATGGATAATATAGACCCTGAAGTCTTTTATGGATTTCACCAAAGCGAAAGATTGTTTCTCCATTATTTTATAATTTAACGCAACATCTCTCAAAGATTTACTGAAAAAGGTTATGGGTTGTTCATACCCTTCGCTATTTTTCTGCAGTAGTACTGCTGCGATGGTCTGTTCGGATGCAAAAGAGAAAAGGTAAAAACCTTTGGTAAAGTCTGGACTAATCAACATTGGAGCTTGTGTGAGTGCATTCTTAACCTGTTCAAAAGACTGCTTGGATTCAGTATTCCATTTTATTTTTGTGTCCTTTTTCAACATATTGGTGATGTTCTTGAGAAGCTCAGCCAAGTTGGATATGAATCTTCTTAGGAAGTTTATTTTGCCAATGAAAGATTGTAGCTCTTTAATATTCCTAGGGTGTTCCAGTTTTTGGATGGCCTCTATTCTGCTGGGATCTATTTTGATTCCATCCTTAGAGATTATGTGTTCCAACAGTTTGCCTTCTTCTAACCCGAAAAGGATTTTCTTAGGATTCAAAGAAATCCCAAATTTTCTGCACTTCTCAAACATGCGTCTGAGGTGCAGCAAGTGTTCCTCGTCATATTGGGAGTAGACCGTCACATCATCTAGATAAATGACTATAAATCTCCCAAGCTCTTCCACAAAATCAATATCCATTGCTCTTTGGAAAGTGGCACCAGCGTTCATCAAACCAAAAGGCATATTCACATACATGAAGGTTCCCCAAGGTGTAGTGAATGTTGTTTTCTCTTGATATTCTGGGTGGACAAGGACTTGGTTGTAGCCCGAGAAACCATCTAGTAAAGAGATACTACTGGACCCAACCACCTTTTTAAAATGTGGTCCATTTTGGGCAAAGGGTAATTGTCTTTGAGAGAGACTTTGTTCTGATTTTTGAAATCAATGCAAAGTCTGATCTCTCCAGTTTTCTTCCTGGTAGGAACTAGGTTAGAAACCCATTTGGAAAATCTCAAGGGGACTATGATTTTCACATCATACATCTTTTTGATTTCTTTCTCTATTAGTGGAAGTAACTTGGGATTTATTCTCCTAAGTTTATGTCTAAAATTTTGTGTTCTTCTTTTATAGGAATCCGATGTTGTATGATACTTGTGTCGTAGGATTTTAAGTCTTCATAACCCTGGGCAAAAACATCCACATATTCCTTAAAAAGTTCAATGTACTTGCATTTTTCTCAAGGGGTAGATATTTGGAGAGTTTTATCATATTAGGTTTTTCTTCTGTTCCTATGTTGCATTCTTCGACCTCTTTACCACTAGCTTCAATTTTTAGTTTTTTGGCTACATCGTTAAAATCAAACAAGTCTTCTAGCGGAACTAGACCTCTGGGTAACACATTACTTTTCAACTGTAGAATGCCAGAATATATCTCATTTTCATTCAATTCATCTGCATATACTTTACTTTCATTGAATGCTTTGGAATCTAAATTATTTACACTACCACTTTCAGAAACAGATTTATTTACAATCTCGTCATCATTTTCTAAATCTATGTTTGTACATTCAAAATCATTCTTACACTGTAGGAAGTCTTCAATTTGATCGTCATTTCCAAATACCTGCCAGTGTCTGATGTTGTCAGGAACGGTTGGTCTGCACTTCACCTCCAATGAGTACTTGCGCGTGGGATGAAAAGTAATTTTACAAGTAGTTGCCAACATAGCCGGCCCGTCTGCTAGTATGTTTTGTCCTCTAGGCATTACCTACAAGTCAATTTTAGTAAAACACTGAAAAGCATCCAAAACATCATTCCTATAAGCCCTAATTCTAGGGTGTTTAGATGCATACTCACCTTTGATTTTCTTGATAATCAGTTCAGAATCACCCCTTACCATGATCTGTTTGGCACCAACTTTCTTTAGTAGTTCCAGGCCAAGCATCAGAGCCTCGTACTCAACTAAATTATTAGTGCATTGGAAATTCAGTTTGTAAGAATGATTCTTGGAATACCTTGATCTATGATTATGCAACCAAACTCTAGCTCCAGCTCCTTCTTTACTCACAACACCATCAAAATCCATGCTCCAAAAATCTGCTGGCAGTTCCTCCCTCTCTGTCGTTTCCACCCTTCTTGCCTCAATGATTGTTTTACTTTATTTCGAATCATGTGTACCATCTTCTAGCCGAGCAATTTGTTCTTCCACATCACCATCATTGTATAGAATAAAAGAGTCTAGATCAGAGTGTGCAGAGTACAATGGATAGTTATGCAACTTTTCCTGACTACTGACCATATACTTCATCAAGGTTTCTCTATGAGGTCTCCTCTGTTGTCTAAATATGAGGATGGTGGCATAGGACATATCTAGCTACAAGGTTCCTTTTAGCTTAGCCCCCATGATCTTGACAGTAACATAACATATTTTGGGGGAATATATGCAACTACTATATCCATTACCATACTCTTTGCTGGGATTTGAGCTAATGTAATGTAGAAGTCTTTGATCAGGCCTATACATTTAACCTTGTTGGAATCGAAAGAATGCAAATATTTGTAGGGTCTAGAGACCTCGAGCCCCAACTTTTACATCACATATTTGGGCATTAGGTTGTGAGAAGCACCCGAATCTAGCATAGCATTGTGTAATATCAGATCGTGGATGTTTAGGCTGATGTAAAAAGGGGCTACGACACCATTATCAGTTTGACAATCAACTTCAGGACCAAACAGGAGCTCTAGTTGGTCATCAACAAGATTTAATGTGTCTGAGTGATTTACTGATCCAACATTCAAAGCCTTAGTACCTATCTTGGGTTTGATTCTTAAAGCTTTAATCACCTGAGACCTGTAAGTGTTCTTGTTCATCATCTTGGATAGGGAATGGGAATTTTTAATTTAGCTAGTTCCCCTTCAAGGCTGAATGTAGTGGATGGTTTTCTTAAGGTCTGTACTTTTGGTTTATTTGTCGGAATTCTGTGGTCGGGTGCACTTGGTTGACTAATTGATGAAACTTTAGTCTGATTTTCTCTTTGTAGTATTTCTGAAGTTTTTTGTGTATGAGGTCCATCTTTGTTTCTCTCAGGGACTTTCTTGGGAAGGTTTTCTGAGGCTTTCTTGGCTTCAACAATCTTCTTCGGAGAGTTCTTGTTTTTCTTCTTTCTCCTAAGGTTATACTGCTTGTGAACCTCCATTATAGCGTTCTCAAATGCCTATTGTTCTAATTCCTCACCTTCCTCATTTACCTCCGTTTGTGAAAGGAGGAACATCTCATGCTCTTCCTGGGTGAGGAAAATGGATTCATGATCGTGATCGTGATCATCCATTAGGTTTATATGAGTGTCGTCAAACTCCTCAATTGCCTCCTCCCCATCATTGATGTAATTCTCCTGGAGGGGAGGTCTGATCTGCTAATCAGGCCCCCTCTACTCTCTTTGATCTCTAGGATCTCTTTGCCTGATTTGGGGTGGATTTCTTCTAAATTTTGGGTTTCGAATTTGAGGAGTGGCTTGATTCTCCCTAGGTGGGTTTCTGTCAATTACAGTGAGTCTCTCCATCATTTTCTCCATAGCTCTAGCTAGAGAATCTAGTTTTTCGTCTGATGAGGAAGTAGAAGGCTCTTCTTTAATAGTGACTCTCCTTTCCGTTTTCTACCTAGCCCTTCTAGCCAAAAGATTTGCTTCTACACTGACGACACTTTTTTGCATGTCTTCCAGAGTTGCAACATTTCTCTCTCTTAGATGATAAGACATATCTGCATCAAATCCATCGGGGAATTTTATTAATGCCAAACCTTGTGCTGGTTTGATATCAATTGGAATTTCATTGTATAGATTGTTGAAATGAGTGCAATAATCTTGCACTGTATCTCCTTGGTTTCGTCTGATGTTCTCATAATTTGACAGGATCTGGAGAGGATTTTGCTTCACCTCCCACCTTTCAAGGAAAGCTCGATGAAAAACAACAATGTCAGTTATGGTAGCATCAGGTAATGCCTTGAACCAATTTTTTACATCTCCAGTCAAACTCTGTGCAAATAGTCTCATCTGCACATCAGCTTCATCCACTTCCTATAAATCAAAATAATCGTTCATTTTGTCGACATGTTGTTGTGCATTTAAGGGACCAGTACTATAAAACTGAGGGAGTCTGGTTTGATAATCTTGAGGCATGTCATGTAAAGGGGAAACCAACACCAATGGGGCATATCTCGCTGCCATGATTGGTGGAGGAGGTTGAACGACAACATGTGCGACAGGAGAGGTAGTGACTGAAGTTGTTGAAGATGAAGGGTTGGGAGAAAAGGAGTGACCTGTTTTAGATTTAACAAAAATTGTAGCAATCGTCAAAGCACGTAGTTTGACTGATGGCTGAATGTGGATTTTTCCTAAGGCTTGACCAAGATTCGCAACTAGGTCTTCAAGATTATCAGATTCAGGGCGAAAGCGTTGATCAACTTCATCTCTGGGAGAGATTATTTTAGGGGTCCTGGGCTGAAAGATGGTTTGATCTAAAACTGTTTCACTGACAAAACTATCAGATTTTGTCCTGAAAAGGCTTTGCTGAAAAGATATATCAAACTCTAGATCTTAAAGAGAAACTAATTTCTCTGGGAAGAAGGGGACCTTAGAAGTGGACTGTGATTCCCGAAAACCTCTGTAGTGTTTTTCTTCCTGAATAATTTTTTGGGATTGCCTATTACTACTACAGGTTCTGGGTCTAGATGAGATCTAGTAAAAACGCTTTTGGGAGCCAGAATTCTCATTTTTATTTTGTTTTTCTTTATAAGAGAATATTAAACTAATTATATACAAACTTTAACAACCTCTGAACATTATCTCTTTATATGTTTAGATTTTATGACTTGTTCAAAAATAAGGTTTTCTTTGTCTAAGGAAAAGAAATCGTAGGATTGAAAAATTTGTACAGTTCCCCAGTATGGTTGCCACTATGTTAACGCTCTGTAAATTCCCATAGGTTGTCGGGGCAGAAGAAATTTACTAGAGGCAACTTTATCTAAGCACTTCAAAACTGGGACCTAGCCCTACCAGTTTCAGAGAGGGATCTCTCTGTAATATTTAACTTTGTTTTAGTTTAAAGATGTTAGGCTAGTTAGATTAAATGTGATTGTGTTGTTTGTTTTTGTAAGATGGCTGAAAAAGGGTTTACGCCTCCATTGGGATATGGGGTCTGTTTTATAAAGATAGAGATCAGAGAACAGATATAAAGATTATTTTCACAGGGCAAGTTAATGTAACTATTGGATTCTTCAGAAATAAAGTGATGGAGAGCAGAAGAAGTGAGATTATCAATTAAAATAAAGAAGCAATTAAGAATTTCTTTATTGTAACATCAGAAGATAAACATTTAGATCTTTAAAAGATCAGAAACAGAGTACACAAAGGTAAATTCTGCAACTTTAACTCCCTTTAAATCGTCAGGTCAGAAAACAAAATTCTAACTAAGAAAGATAAACATCCAACGAAGAAAGAGAAAAAACTTCACCAACAGTTAAAACGCAGGAATCCTGTGAAACGTCTCTTTGTATTACTCGAAGATCTCTTGATAAAAATTACAGTGCTTATAGCTAGCTAGGGCATAAAGATCAACCCTCAATACTTCAAAGTTTTAAGTATTTATAACAAAAATTACAAACGACCCTGTCATTAATGATCAGGATGTGGCAGACTCTAAGTCTAACTAACTAACTAACAAGATACAAAAATTTAGGAATTGTCGATGATGTATCAAATTCTTCATGTTGATTCTAGGGAAGGTCATTGGTGAGTCACCCATGTGACTTTAACTGATCCACGTGCCAAATCAACCTGCACACCTCATCCCCTACTCGATCAAATTGCATAGCTCTTCCCATCTTAGCTTACTAGGAATGGTGACTTTGAGTAGTCTCTGGTATATTTCATCCATTTCTGTGTACTTGGAAAAAGTTAATTTGAAAATGAAAATATACTTGATCTTATGTTGTATGCTGAGGTCTGGTTGCAAAGTTTCTAAGAATGCCTTGCCTGTTATACTGCCCTGTATTCCTGAAAACTTGGAATTATCTTTGGCCATTGTGGCCATATTCTGTTTGTAATCGGGAAGAGTCATCAACTTGTCATTTAGGACCAGTAGACCAGGAAGACCTTTCTTCTGCAAAGCCTCAATCTTGTTGAAGAACCTTTGAACTCCAATGTCCATGTTCTAGACTTTCTCCTCCAACTGCAGCATAAGTCCCCTTTTGGTCAGTACTCTCTTGACTTCGAGGATGGTTTATGTCCTGTCTTCAATCTTCATGTCTTCTAGTTCTTCTCTGTTCTTCGAGTTCAGGAATCTAATGATTTCATTGGCTTGAGTGGGCATTTCTCCCAACTCTCCTTTTATTTTGTCAATAGCATGCCTACTCCTTAGCACCAGTTCATTTTTCTCAAACATGATTTGCATCATAGGCCAGATTTCAGTTATGGATTTGGAGATATCCATCCAAATATTCTCCTTTTCTTCGGCAAGAGTCTTGCCTGCCACTGTTTTCTTTTGTAGCTGCTGCAATTCCTGCTTGATCTTTTCTGATGTTTGCTTCTCCATGGTGTAGCTTGTCTGGTAAGAAGACTTTAGCTATTGAAAGCTCTCAACTTCATTTTTCAGTCTTTTGATTTCTGTTCCTTGTAAGTTCATCTCTTCCATGGATTTTGCTAGCTCCACCATTTTTTTCCAGAGCTGTCAATAGGGTGGCTGATGGAATTTTTGTTGTGGTGGTCATTGCTACAGTTGCGGTGCTAACTCCTGTGAGTGGAAGTGCACTCAGTGGAATTACTTCCATAGGTGTTGCATGTTCCTTCTCCTTTACCAATCTCTTCAGCTCTGCTTCCATCTCTCTGAACTATGCATTCTGCTCCATGATCAATTTGAGCATTTCATCCTTTTCACTTTTTGTCTTAGTTATCTCCTTTGCCTGTGCATCTTCTGTAGGTGGCAGTTTCAGTTGTTTCATTAGAGATTTTATGTACGCATTCTTTTTATTGAGCATCTTCTCAACTTATTTCACATTAGAGGGATCATACCCAATCTTGAGCACCATTTCTTCTAAGGACTTTCTTTTGTTGTCCTTTGAAAAAGATGACATCTTCTCCGATTTTAACTAAGACTGAATGTTGTTCAGAGAAACCTGTAACTTAGCGACAGAAGTAGAAGCATTTTCCAATGTAGAGAAAACCATTTCTCTCGTTTTCCTGTGTAGATCCATCTAATCAACTGGGTGTACATCTCTGGTGTTAAACTCAAACATTGCCCTTTTGTAATCATTTATTGCTTTTGGATCAGGCACTTGTGTCTGCAAAAAGGATCTGTGCATTCTGCCTTTCTCTGTATCAAAAGCGGATAACAATATGTCCTGTGGCGTGGACGTTTGCTTCCAAAATTGAGCATAGGTGTTGTTGGTCAGCATCTGATTCTTCTTCTTGATCATATCATACTTCTCAAAAATACTCAATTTTACACCTCCTTTATTCGGCTGGTTGACTAGTGAAGTGTCAGTATGCTTATTGGATGAATAGGTAGACATGATCTGTTGGTTGCTTGAGATAAGAGGTGAATGATCACCTTTCATAACTGTAGTGGAGTAGGTTTCCTTTTCACCAGTCGTGTCAGTTGTATGACTGGTTTTTGGCCTTTTGGTGTGTACCTGGAAATCCTCAGCAGAGACTTATGTGAATGAAGGGGAAGTGTCCTTCCTGGGTCTTTTCTCCTTTGGTACCTGTGGAGTGGTTGTTTGCGAGATGATAACTGAAGGAGATTGTTGTTCTACCTCTTCCAGAGTGTTCACCTCCCACTCCGTTTGATTTACAAACTTCTCTATCTTGGGCTTGGGTGTATGAACATACGGGATATTTTTATTCTTCACTCTCATTTCCGAAATGATCCCACACAGATCGTAGTGCCACAAGAAACTTGTTTCAAACATCATTTCCCTCAAAAGTTTATCTTCCTCTTCCCTGGAAACTTGGCTATTGCAGATAAAAGATCATATCTTCCCCTTAATCCTCAGCTGTTGTTTCTTCTTCAGAGCCACAAAGTGTATATCATCTGAATTTATCATTTGTCGTATATATTTCGGGGAAACTATCCTCACAGGAAAATACTTGGGCATCTTGTATGGAGCTAATTCGCACCCGTATACTCTGATTTCTGTGATTTTGATACAGGTACCAATCTAGCATCTTTCCGAGGTTCGAGAGGTGTAATATTCTCTGGATCTCTTCATTTATCCTTGGCTCTGGTCTCCCACTGAGCATGCTCACCACTGGATGGTAAAACTGCTCAATGAACTATTTGAAGTTGAACTCTGTGGAGTTCCTTATGAGCAGCGAAGTCCAAGATGTTACTACCCATGGTTTGTCGTCCTTGTCCATTTTCTGCATCGGGAAGGAGAACCTTTATACTTAAAAGAAGGTGAACATGTAAGCCAGTATTGAGGAATACCAGAACATGCCCTCTGTGGCGAATTTAGAAAGTTGATCGTGGATGTTCTCTTCCGAGAAAGTGATGTAGTCAAACTAGATGGTGGCCCTTTCCTCAGCAGAGAAAATGGATAGGAACCCCAATATAGGTTCATCTACCCATTCATCTGAATAATAGCCAAGTAGACAACAAAGGGATGAAATCACTTGGTTTCCCTTTTCTGAGAACAGGGAGGAATGATACGGGGGATTTTTCTTGGGGAGATGAGCATCCTGTGGGAGGAAAAGCTCAAAGATCTGGGCTCTTTGGGGAAAAGACAGACTCTAGTACAACTCTGTCGGGATTTAAAGGTTGAAAGGGGAGGCAGATTCAGCTCTAGATATCTGCATCATTTGATCAATGGCCTCTAGTGTGATGAAGAAAAGAGTTTATCCTGAGGAATAAACTACAACTCTATGGTCGGGGAGGTAATGAGCTTGACATTTGAGGCGAATTCGGGGAAATGATGGACTTGGGGAAAAATATAGAGAGGAAGATTGGACTCCCAGAGCCCAATATCATTGCTTTGATCTAGGAATGTGTCTTTAAACCATGACTACAATTCTCTAAAATCAAATTCACACCTGGCCTCTGAGATCAGATAATCCTTGTTGGCTAATGGGGTCCTGTCGAGGTCGACAGGAGGTGGGAGGAAAGGATTTTCCGCGACCTCTGCTTTTTTAGACTTTGGCGCCATCACTTCCAATGGTACCTACAATTGAAACAAAATGTTAGCAGGTAATGGCTATGGCTGGGTCGATGACTGGATCAGTGAGGGGACAAGGTTGTCTGGTGTGCGGAGAGAGTGAACAGTTTGCAAATGATGGAACAGGGGCTAGTTTTGAGTGAACAGGTATCCTTTGGGCGCGGGGGACAGGTCAACAGGCTACGGATATGTTAGCCAGTAGTAAATAGCCAATGGATCATTTGAAGTGTGAGATGGCAGGTGAAGGATGAGTGACGGGTGCGACAGGGTGACGTGGGGGGTTTTGATTGGAGAACGAAAAGCGTGAGGTGACTTGTGATGGGTGACCAGGTGGGATGAACTGATAGAGTTATGAGACGAGACCTGTAGGGGAAAGGTAGTGGGGCATGACTTCATGAAGCGACGACGGTATGTCAGAAGGGTGGTAAGTGGTTTTGGAGTAGAGGGGTTCTGATGCAATCGATTCATGCCATGTTAGGGTGGGATCCGCCAGGAAAAACCACTTCATTCTGAACCCCCCCCACTGTTAAAGGTAGAACAGTCAGGGGGGTATGGAAACATCTCTCATCCATAGATCTAGGCACCAATAGCTCTGTCATAGATCTATCCACCATCTTTAATCTTCGAGTGTGATTTAATATGTGCAGCAGAACTTAGGCTTAATGCTTTTTGTGGGTTTTGTGCGTTGCTTCCCTTGCTTTTGTCACCATGGGGTTAGTAAAACACCTCAATCATCAGAATCATACATTTTCTTCGAACACCATACAAACTTTATTGAAAGAAAAGTTGGCTAGCCTATGTCCTATCCTGCCTACCTGCACCTTTAGCCCAGATTAAACTGTTGGGATAAGAAATTACTATATCCTGGGGCTATTTGATCAAGATTGAACACTCTGGTCAAATTTATTCACTAACTAACCTATCTACTTGGCTAAGATTAAACAATTTAGCCAAGATTATTCACTAATCCTATCAACATCAATTGAAAAGGACCTAACCATGTTTAAACAGTATGGCTCAAGTCATTGTTATTGCATGGGGCTTTGTTTATTTTTTCTTCTATGCCCTCTTTTATTCTCTTTTCATTTTTTCATGTTCTTTTTTTTTCTTTTATTTTTCTTTTCAAATCATTTGCAGGATGAAACATTATTTGAAATCCAAAAAAAATTACAAGGATAAAATTTCCAGTCATGAGTTGATCCTATAAATTATAGGGTTATAACAAATAGAATGATCCATTGTTAATTGCCTTTTCATCATTCTTGTAACGTTATAAAACAATTTGTTCCTCTGCTAAATAATTTGTTCCTCTGTCCATAGCCGTGTAACATAAATCTTTAATGAACATTTAACAGTCTGTAATTGACACAATGTACATCAGGATTATAACACACAGTGATGCCAGTAGTATAGAATTTAGCATTTCAATAAAAACAATTGTTGATATAATAGCCTGGAATATCGTGAAAACAATATAACATAATTTTTACAAAGATTCTACTTCCTCTTCTCATGTATTATAATATAGATATGCAGTTTTTATCATTTTTCAGCTTAGGAAACCCCTCCCCCACTCCTAAGTATTGTGACACCTCACAATAAAAAGTATAGGGAACCAGTCAATTCTCCCAATAGCCTAAGATTTACAGCTTGCCTAGTGTAGAGATAAATTTCACACATTAGTTTGACGAGACAGTTAAAATATGGCCCCACCTGTAGGACAGAACATCCTACATATAGTTAAGAAGATGTAGGCAAGAGAGTCTTAGGATAGTCTTAAAGTTAGTTCCCAATGGAAGATTTATGGAGTTCATTGACCTTTTCTTAACCATGCATACGTCTTTTCAACTTTGTCTACAATTAATGTCGTACAACATGACAAGTTTAAGATTTAGTAATTTGGTTTATTATTTTTCAGGTTATCACCCTCGTTGGGTAGAATGCCCCACTGCCAGCAAGCTTGTTCAGTACTCTAACGGTTTTACCTAGTCATACCACATGCTGATACCCGCTGCCAACAGACTTGTTTAGTATCCCGATGGGTTAGCCTCTTACACCCTTTTACAACAAAGACTGGTCCACCATCTTTTAATATTTTTAGATAAAGATTGTTTTTTGCAAGAAGATTGGGAGACAGCTCTAAAAAACCTTTTTCTTTTATTTTAACATTGGGATGGTATTTATATTAGAGGAAGACTCTTCTTTATGTATTCCTTATAGATTGTCTTGATGTAAGGGGTACTTTAGTGGACGTAGCCTATCTAAATATATGGTATAATCAATCATTTTTAGTGTGTAGTGGATGGTACAATTAGAAAAGAACATATAGGTATCTTTAGGGTCAACTCACTTTCTTCTTCTTTTCTAAGTTATAGTGATGTTTCCATGGCTAACCACTAATCAAACCTTCTTTCTACTCTTTAATATAGATACTTTACTCACCTACTTAGGTTTCTTAGGGAAATTGTACGAGTAATCTCTAGGTTTGATAAGACAAGGTGTCACTTCGTTATATCCTCTAGTGGTGGAGGTTAAGAGAAACTGCCATTAAAGATGCTTTGAGAAAAACGAAGATAGAAATCTTGAAAAAATATGGCTAATTCACAACAATTCATTATTCAATTAATGCTTAAGTAGACAACAAGGTTCAAATATAGAAATATCTCTTTTTGAAGGAAAATACTTCCCTTTTTTATCTCCTTGAATTTGTCCACTTGTTTTTAGATAAATACCTACAAAAAGTTTCTAAAACTGTTTGTCAAAAACCACACTCTAAAATATCAAAAACTGATAAGATCAATGACATCAAGTCACAAGAACATGTATCTCATAGTTCTTTTATTAAAAATAAAATGTAAAATGAGGTTGCATTAGACTTTAAGCTAAACTAACAACATGTAGCTTTTATTTATTATCCTACTCTACCTAAAAAGAAAGGAAAATATTTATTCAACTGTAAGAACTTTTCCAATGTAACCATGTGCGAAGCAAGATAAGAAACATACCCATATCTATATATGAAAAAGTTATCACAGTGATTACCTGGATATGAAGAACTAACCAACCTACTTGTTTTGGCACCAGAAGGTGTTGAAGAAGAGAATAGTATTGTGGCATGATGACCTCTTGAAACCAAATTTCAATGTAATCTTGATGTTCATCAACCGTAATTTGTGTGCTCTCATTCATCATGCTATGCATATCCTCTTCTTCTGGATGATTGATTTCTTAAGTACATAAAGGATCTGCTGAGATGGATGTTGAGAACTCCTCAATCTCAGGTCTTAGTGATTGATCTCCTCCAGATGTAGTCCATAATGTTTCATCTTCATTCACAATTTGGTAAGGAAAATCATTTTGTAGCTCATAGGACCTTGATTCTTCTAATATTTCCGAAGAGGTAGACAAGTTCTTGACTATTGTCAAGATGTGTTCTTCCTGAAAAGAAGAGATCCCAATTGCTGCTAGGATTCGAGAGAGTTCTCCCAAACTAATGGTCACCTTTGAATTCATTATGTTGGTTGATGGATCCTACCTCACACAGGGATTAGTGTATGGGGTTCTTAATACACCCAATTTTTTTGTTGTTATAGATTTTTTTAAGATTTTAATCACAACTACCTAAAAACTTAAATACATATTTAAAGCATATTTTCGCAAACCAAACAAAACACTCTTGCAGTAAAATAAACACACTGGCAGGAAAACTAAATTGTGGGAAAGTAAACAACTGTGCAGGACAGAAATCACGCTTGCAGGAAAGTAAATTGCAGAAAGTAAACAAACTGAGAAAAGTAAACAAACTAAGAAAAGTAAGCAAACTTGCAGAAAAAGTAAACACTCTTGCGGAAAGGTGTTGGCATAGGGGAAAGCCTAGGGTTCAACGCTTCAACATCGCACCAACAAAACCCTAACTATTGGCCCTTTTGGCAACACCTGTGAAGCAGATGAAGTCTCACCTGAGGTAAAGGCAGGGGCGTTGCAGGACTCATGTGTCTACAACCTAGTTGGGACATAGATATGTGATTACAACACTTAACAGAGCACTTAGCCAATAACATGCATTAGTTCTTGAACCTTATTCACATCGCAGGCCAAACCCTAAGTACAAAACAACGCAGTAATAAGAAGATCAAACACTTTCAATCATTTATCACATAGCATCAACTCAGATCTAGCATTCATTTACCATAAACAAATCACTAAGCATTAAATCGATCTATCTATCATGCATCAAGATCAGTGCACTAAGCAGATAATTATATAAACAACATGAATAACATTGCACAAAGCACATCAAAACAGGATATACATGGTTCACCCTAGTGTGGGACTACATCCACCAATCTTCTTCTTCTTCTTTATTAGTCTTCAAGCTTCTTACATTCTTCTGCTCCTGTGCACAGAGCCACAGAGCCAACTTCCATAAAGGACAGGAGATTTGTGTGCACCTTGTCAGATCCTCCTTCCCAAAAGGTAGGTCAAGGCACAAAGCCAACTCCTTTGTCCAGCACAAATCCTTCTTACAATCTCTTGCACTTAGCTCTGTAAGTCTTAACACACAGTAGGCACAAAGCCAACAACTATTCTCCACACTTAGCAATCTTTATATATTCTTGCACAAAGCCAACTAGGACAACCACATTCTCTCTAAGTCCTATATACTTATTTATACAATTACAACAGGGCCTAAACATGGGTAAACCCATGGGACGACATCCCATACCCGTTACATAAACCCTAATAACCAAAAAAACCCACAAAACGAGCGAGATCCCGCGATCTCTGCTCCACCTAGGTGCTCCATCTTCGACCAACTTGTTGAAGTCACAAAAATAGTCAAACACAACCAATGTTCTCTCAAAACTTGGTCGAGGGCCAACAAGCCCCCAACACTCACCTATGACTCGTCCCGAGTCACTTTGATCTGGGCAACACTGCTTCGAAGGTCTCGAGATGCCTCGACTTGCTGGTTCACCAGATCTTCCTGCTCGGTGAACTCCTGAATTACTTTCTTAGTGATAGGCCCTTCCAAGCATTGTTCCACTGTCGTAACTACTTATTCCAGCTGTGAGCCTTGTCCTTCAATCTCTTCAAACAACGTGCAGGTTTTTTCCTGCACCTGCTGGAGTCTCTGTGTCACCTCCATGAGTTTTCTTTGGATGGTAGTAACCTATTGCTAGATTGTGCATTGCTCCTGTGACCTCTTCATGTTCTCAACTGTAGTAAGCAACTTCATTTGTGCTTTCATGGTAGACGCCTGCTACTTCGTCTCCTGGAGCTGTGCTTCCAATTTCCTCAGCTTCAAATCTTCTGCAAGGCGCTCATAGGTCTGCGCACTCCGATCACTTAATTTTTTACACTCTAAGGCCAATGCCCTGATTCTTTCTGTTGTGTTCCTGGTAGCTTCTTCCCTCTAATCGTGCACTTCTTGTGGATTTCTTGGTACTGCTTGGAGTTCTAGCTCCATTACCCTCGCTTGAAGTTGTTGAATGACCTTTGCGAGCTTCCCCGCTTGCATCTCACTTGACTCTGGTTCCTCCTGTGCCAGGCCCGACACAGAGTGAAGTGCTCTAGTCACTGCCTCTTTGACCACAGTCTGCTCTATGAGCAGCTGGTCTTTTTCTTTCTGTATTTTCTCTTTCTCCTCCATGAACATCGCCCTAATTTTGTCTTTCTCCTGCTGCGCAACTTGAAGTTTCTCTAAGGCCTCCTCCTTTTCTTGCTTCATGGATTTTGTAGCATGTTCCTTTTCTTCTTGGGCTCAATGAAGTCAAGCCTCTGTTTCATTTTCTAATCTACATAATTGGGAGGGATCATCCCCCAATTCTACAATTTTGGGTAAAGAAAGCATAGTATGTACTACGCGGCTCGAATGGATAGCTTGTTGTATGTCCTCGAGCTCCTTCTCTATTCTGTCATACATCGACTCCTACTTTTCTACATGTTTCTATAAGATGTCTTATGAAGCGTCCTCTACGGTTGCGATGAGGAGATCAACATCATCAATGGTGAGCACATTCTTCGACTGAGGCTTGTTGGCGGGGGCCTTCTTTCTTGCCGAAGGTTTCTCCAGGGAAACCTTCCTCTTCTTCGATGCTTCTGTTGTGGTGAGGGTATCCTTCGGCGGTGTTACTTCACATTTTTCTTGATTGTCTCCTTTTTCCCTCCTTTTTCGTTTACTTCGTCTCCCATTCCTCCTTCAGGTGAGTCAGGCACAGTTTCCTTCGAAGCACTATCAGTATCTATCTCCTAGACTTCCTCTTTTTTCTTATTTTTCTTCACGCTAGTCTGTCCATCATACTCGGTCCAGGTGACCAAAGGACTTCTGATGATGTCGGGGTTGGATAGCTCTACATCTTCGACCGGTACAAGGAATTCGGTTGTCCATTACTTAGTGATCTCTTCCATGTCTTCATCGGTCAATTTATAATACGACTGTAGCTCCTCCTTACTTTCATCCTGACGTGTAGTGATGTAGATAAAGTGTCAGTCTATGTGGAACTTTGCTAGTGGCCTGTATGTGTGCAAAGTGTTCGGGGTCATCCATGGAAATGCTTCAATGGCATGCTTCAGTTGTAGGTAGTAAGTGTGGAACACCGCATTCGATTGCCACTACTTCACCATATCACTCATGTACCACAAGGTGGAGAACCTTGCGGCCAATGGCTCCGATGGCTCAACTTTTAGGAATGTCTCTCCCTCTGGCATCTCCCAAGTGACAAATGCAATTAAAATTAGTAACCAACTGAAATGGAACTCGTACCCTTGATCTTGTGCTCCACGATAGTCCTTCTCCAACTCATTGATGAGGTAACTCGCCCAGTTCATCTGCATTCCTTCGACACACTTTCCTGCAAGGTCGACAAGGAACCCTGTGACTTGCATCAGCTGGTTATTTCTGACAAGCTTGTCAGTGATCAATTGGAAAGCAAGACACACTACGCCATCCTAGATGGAAGCTACCTTGTATCCTCACTTCCCCTTCTCTACATCGCCATAGTTTTCTTTTATACGTTGTGCCAAGGAGCGATCTACAGCCTTCCCTAGGTAGAACTGCTAAGGGTTCGGTCCCTGCATTCTCAATCTAGTGATGTGATGGATGATCGTCAGATCCATAGTCACATTCCTGTCAATCCATATATACCCTCCATGGTAGCACGATAGGAGGAGTTTAACGCAAGCGTTAACCTCCTCATGTCCGCCGAAGTGGGGGATCTTCATCATGTTCAAGATCGTTGATCTCGTGATCTCCTTAATCCATGGCTAAGGAACTATCTTGGGCTTCTTCTCAGTTGTCTTCATTAGGTACCTATGCAGTGCGAGCATCGCATGGTTCTTTCGATCTCCGAGGTTGAAGTCGCTTATCTTGAGAGATGGGATCAGTCCCAAATGAGGTCCAAATGCATGTATCCCCTTCGGGAGGTACGCAATGATCAGTGTATATTCAAAATCCTGTGGGACACTGTTGTGGTTAACTGCACCAGTCAAAGGTGGTATGTAGTCCAACAAGATCTGCTTTGCATTCGCCATATCGTCGTGGTGCTTGCTTCTTTTCTCAGCAGTGGGTTGGATAGACCGACGTGCAGTTGATGGGGATGCTTGCAATCCACCAATCGATGATGCCTATATTCCTACAAACATGACTTTCTCAGCCATGAGGTCTATTATAATCTCCTCCACAGACTTCTCTACAGTGCTATGTTTGCCTGACATGCACACTCGGGATCAAATAACTCAGGTAGGCAAACAGACAGACGAGGAAATCAGATGGATGGTGAGGTCTAGTAAGCATAGCGTGATACAATGGGTTCTTAGTTAGCTCAAATATCATAGTTTACAAAAATTGGTCCCGACGCAGCGTCTAATGGGTTAAATAAGCAATGTCGCAACAGATTTCTCCAACGGGCAAGAATGCCTCAATCAATACGAATCCGTCTATTGTGTCGGGGTCCCAACATTCCAATGATGGTCTTTCCAACAATAACTATGTTTCTAACCATTCTGGAGCGTCATTCTAACAGTCAGGACGCCTCCAACGGTCATATATCTTCGTCATGGCGAAGTCCCGTTCTGTGCGGTTCTTCTATTTCGGTGAAGTTAAAGCTTTGTGAGCCTATAACGGAACAATTTGTTGGAACAGGGGTAGACCCAAGGTTCAATTCTTCAACAACACAAAAACAAAACCCTAACTACCAACCCTTTCGGCAACACCTGTGAAGCATATGAAGTCTCACTCGAGGTAGAGGCAGGGGGGTTACAGGACTAAGGTGACTACAACCTAGTTGGGACACAGATCTGTGATTACAACACTTGACAAAGAACTTATCCAATAACATGCATTAGTTCTTGAACCTTATTCACATCGCAGGCCAAACCCTAAGTAAAGAACAACGCATTAATAAGCAGATCAAACAATTTCAATAATTTAGCACATAGCATCAACTCGGATCTAGCATTCATTTACCATCAACAAAACAGTAAGAATTAAATGTATCTATCTATCATGCATCAATATCAGTGCACTAAGAAGATAATTATATAAACAACATGAATAAAATTGCACAAAGCACATCAACAAAAGATATACATGGTTCACCCCATTGTAGGGCTACATCCACCAATCTTCTTCTTCTTCTTTATTAGTCTTCAAGATTCTTACATTCTTCTGCTCCTGTGCACAAAGCCACAGATCCAACTTCCATAAAGGACAGGAGATTTGTGCACACCTCACCAAATCCTCCTTCCCAAAAGGTAGGTCAAGGCACAAAGTCAACTCCTTTGTCCATCACAAAGCCTTCTTACAATCTCTTGCACTTAGCTATGCAAGTCTTAACAAACAGTAGGCACAAAGCCAACAACTATTCTCTGCACTTAGCAATTTTTACATATTATTGCACAAAGCCAACTAGGACAGGCGCATTTTCTCTAAGTCCTATCTACTTATTTATACAATTACAACAGGGCCTAAACATGGGTAAACCCATGGGGCGACATCCCATACCTGTTACATAAACCCTAATAACCCAAAAAACCCTCAAAATGAGCGAGATCCCGTGATCTCCGCTCTGCCTAGGCGCTCCATCTTCAACTAGCCTCTCGAAGTCCCAAAAATTGTCAAACACAACCAATGTTCTCTCAAAACTTGGTCGAGGGCCAACAAAAGGGAACACCAAGGCTTTGGAGCGACCCATTAAAATGGATGTGCAGGTTATTAGATCTCATCTTAAAGTTTATCCTCCCCCTTGTTGTGTAATTAAAGGCAACCTACCTACCTAAGCTCTAATCCCTTTAGCACCTCCCCGGCAACAGTGCCAAAAATGTCGAGTAAAATATATGCTTCTATTTTGACATTAAATTGTCAACCCGGGGCTCGTAGGCTTCGAGGTGCCAACACTGTATGTGCAGGTCTAGAGCTCTAATCTAGCCTAGCCTCACCTAATCTAATGCCAATAAAATCAAATAATGAAGAGCAATCTATCACTATGAACAATTATTCTAAGTAAGGAACTCTTTGAATAAGCAAGAAATCTTTGGATAAGAAAATAACAAGTAATCTATCTCTGAACTATTTAATCTATCTATCTCTGAGTGAACAAGTAAGCAAGCAAGTAAGCAATTAATCTATCAAAACTATTTTGACAAGTGAACTCTATTCTTAAAAAGAACTCGTATCTATTTCTATTTTGCAAAGAATAAACATTAATCTACTGAACCAAAAGCATTGCGAAGTATTCAAATTCTATCTTATCAAAACTATTTCTATCTTGCAGTAAAGAGAAGGACAGTATTCAAATGTGATGATTGTGTCTTCAATGTCAAATAACATCACGATGGCATCTGACCATTAGTGATAGTTCAAGTGGAATTAATTCAATGCTGACTTCTACAGAGAAATGGAAAGTGTGAATAAGGCAATCTAAATAAAACTTTTCCATCATAGAAGCAACACTAAGTATCTTGGAAATCCATGTGATCTATAAACTTCATGCATCAATCATCAACGACTAAAAACACTCTTATACCAATTCAAGCAAATCTATAAACTCACGAACTCATGATTAAAAATCCTAATTCGAATTCACTCTTCTAATTCCTAATCAATATAAACTAAAAATTACAATTCAAATCCATAACTGAGATTTTATGATATAAACTGAACTAATCTTATCATTAAAAATCATATTTCAAAACTAAAATGCTTTTAGAAAACATAATCCCAAAAGCTATTTCTATCCTATCATACTAAGGCAAGATTAATGAACAAAATATATCTATGAAGATTTAATTGAACTGGTAATTAAATTTATCTTGATTACAACTAACAAAACTTGAAACAATTAATCCATCAAAGCTTGCAAACAACCTTAAATTAAAACTTTGCCTACACTAATCCTTTGTCTAAGTTAATGCTCTATTTTAGTTGCCAAAACCAAAGTAACTAATTAAGACTTCAATATACTATCTAAATTAGTATCTTGTAGGACGATTCAAAGATAAGAAAGAAGAAACACAACATGATAATTAACCATCTCCTACAAGCAATATGCAATTAAGGAAAGACGAATTAGATAATCAAATTATAATTGACATATACAGTAATTGAAACTGAAAAATACATACAACAAAGAAACACGTATAAATTATAACTAAGAAATAAGATAAACACATGATATATATTGATATACAGTCACCCAGACCACTGGTGGGCCCCCCAGCAGGTCGTGGCTACACTCCAGCAATAAAACATGGGCTTAACTCAACGCAATTCTATCATTAATCAAAAAATGAAGTCTGGAACAAAAGTTGCAGAGAATGTCTGAATTACACAATAAAATTCTTCTTAAAAATTGTGTATGTGGTTGTGCCACTGATAGTGGTATTTATAGATAAGTTATAGCTTGAGAGGTGGACCACTGGAAGGGTTGACCTCCTATAAAAACAAAAAACTCATTAAATGAACTTCTAACAACAACATCTTCTAGAAATTTCAAGAGACACTCAACGATCACTACAACTGCCCAATCTGAGGTGTGTCGAGATCTATAGTTGGAGGGCATGAGGGGGCATAAAACCCATATCTCTGATTCGTCCATCAAAGGCCGCCAAAGTGCTAACCACCAACTCTTCTGCACTCCGAGTGCCAAATGGAGTGTCGGATGGAGTGTTGAATGCCGAATTGAAAACCACGAACTACTCTCAATGCATCCAAAATTTCATGAAACGGCACGTGAAGAACCAAATTGGGCATATTACGCACAAAACCCATTTGTTGGATTTTTCTGATTCTACTTCATCCGCTCACAAATTAATATTGAAGTTCGTTACCTGTAACAGTGTCGGATGAAGGTCTAGATGGAGGATCGGATAACAATTCTAACCTGTTGCAAGCAAACCAAAATGCTAGATCTTTATAAACATTAAATTGAACTGAGTTGATCTCAAAATCATTACAAAAACACCAATTATACATACCTGATGTGAATCCATGATAAATTGATATATAAACCTTTGAAACTCCTTCAAAATGGCTAATATGAAGCATAGCATATGTAATATCGATGCAAAAAAGATTTGATTATCGCAATAAAACAATCAAAATATGAATCCAACAATCCCCACCACTGAAATAAATGAATTATATCCACTTTTAAAATAATTGAATATAAAATTCATAAAAATGCATTAATTGAATATAATATAATTGTTAAACATCAGGCTACATTCCCACCTTTCGCTACACAACATCATGAGCATGTTTAGACATGTTAGTGTTCGGCAATCAAATTAGGCAACAATCAACACACTCATAAAATAACAAGTTTTTAAAGGGTAATCAAATCAACCATCATTCCATTAATACTCATAAGATCCAACATAGTACATTCTCCTTATAATTCCTACAAAATCCCTAAACATAGACAATTCCTCTAACCCTTCACCTTCATCATCATAGGGATCCATGTGCCATACAAAAATGAAAAATAGGGTGCCAACAAATGGCCCCCTTTCACTCCTCTAAGAGTTCCTTTAACGAAAATATGATCTTATAAATATTGAATAAATATTTGCAATATATTATATTTGGTAATGCACTATGGACGTATATGGACGTATTTGAGTGTTACCAAGTTTTTAAGGGGTAGTCAAACCAACCATCATTCCATTAATACTCATAAGATCCAACATAGCACATTCTCCTTATAACTCTTACGAAATCCCTAGACATGGTCAATTCCTCTAACCCTTCACCTTCATCATCATAGGGATCCATTTTCTATGCAAAAGTGAAAAATAGGGTGCCAACAAATGGCCCCCTTTTACTCCTCTAAGAGTTCCTTGAACGAAAATATGATCTTATAAATATTAAATAAATATTTCCAATATATTATATTCGGTAATGCACTATGGATGTATTTGAGTGTTGTCATTTTCTTAGTGTCTTGTTTGGATAATAAAACTTAAAAGAAAAGATTATTTAACCTATCCCGAAATGAAATCTATTGGTGTAGTCTATATCATATTTGGCCAATGAAAGTTCTATGAATCTCATCAACCTTTATAAAGTGTTAAAGTTCGGTCACTTATGTCTAGAGCCCTTCATCATACGAAGTAAACTAAATCTTTTGACTCAATTAATCCAATTTGTACCTTATAGTGTTATGATATTTACACATGGTGGCTATAATTTTCCTCTCATATCCTCACAAGAGGTAATACATTATTTGATGGCATATCCCCACCATAAAATTCATCCATATTCACCTCTCCATCATCGCAATCGATTCCACACTTTTTTTATGGAGTTTGTGCAAGGACAATGATTGAGGTGTGACACATTAAGAAACATGAGTTATGAACATCTGGAGTTTGTGCAATGAAAATGATTGACTTGTAACACATTAAGAAACATGAGTTATGAACATCTTAGTTCCTACCATATAGATAATTTAAAAACTAAAAAAGTGCATTTTCCTCTTTGAAAATCTCCAAATCTTGTAGTCCACATTAGTAACATCACAACTAAAAATCAATTAGTAATTTTCTCAACCACCTAACTAGATGATAGGGTGTTGTGAATCACCTTAGAAGGCCATAAGCAAGGTTTATCCTCAAATTTAATTTCTTGGATAAACACAACAAAGCATGTAACCAAGGATTTCTCAAATAACCTAGAAAATACTAAAAAAAAAATAGCTAATAAGAGCCAAATTAAAGACCCTAAGAACAACTCCACAAATAGTAATGAACTATGGACTTATTTGAGTGTTGTCATTTTCTTAATGTCTTGTTTGGAGAATAAAATTTAGAAGAAAATATTTATTAACCTATCCTAAAATGTAATCTATTGGTGTAGTCTAGATCATAGTTGGTCAGTGAAAGTTCTATGAATCTCATTAACCTTTATAAAGTGTTAAAGCTTGGTCACATGTGTCCAAAGCCCTTCATTATACGAGGTAAATTAAATCTTTTGGCTCAATTAATCTAATTTGTCCTTTACAATGTTAGGATATTTACATATTGTGGATATAATTTTCCTTTCATATCCTCACAAGAGGTAATAAATTGTTTGATGGCATATCCCCACCTTAAAATTCATCCATCTTCACCTCTCAGTCATCGCAATCAATTCCACGTGCTTCTGATGGAGTTTGTGCAATGAGGATGCTTGAGATGTGACACATTAAGAAATATGAGTTCTGAGCAGCTTAGTTGCAACCATATAGATAATTTAGAAACTAAAAAGGTGCAATTTTTTCTCTTTGAAAATATCCAAAGCTTGCACTCATGTACATCTATTAGTTGATATTTCTCTAAAAATTTCCCAAAGGCCACATTCGTAAGATCTCACCTAAAAACCAATTAGTAATTTTCTCAACCACCTTACTAGATGGTATGGTATTGTGAATCACCTCAAATTATTCAAAGTTATCAAATCTTAGTGATTCCACCACTCAATTGTAATTAAAAAATCCATAAACAAGGTTTATCCTCAAATTTCATTTCTTGCATAAACACAACAAAGCATGTAATCAAGGATTTTTTGTACACCACCTTCAAAGTTAAAAGTTCAAACAACCAGATGTCATTCATAACCTTGATAATCATTCTCAGATAACCTAGAAAATACTAAAAACAATAGTTAAAAAGAGTCAACTTAAATACCCTATTGTCAGACAATTGGCTTAGGTTGATGGACAATTGGTTTGGATTGTTGGTTTTCATTGATGTCAACCCTTAGAGAGTGATATTGTATATTGATGTCAACCCTTAGAGAAGTCCAGTAGTGAAGTTTGGTAGCACAAAAGCATAGGTAAGGGACCTGAGTTTGCTTGAGGTATAAAGGATTGAATATTAGTGAATATGTAGGTAAGACTATTCTATATGGATAGTACATGTCATGCCATTTCTGGTGGTATGTGGAATGTCACATAACTCCTCCCGGTTAGAGAGTTATGGCCATGTGAAGTTAGAGAACCCTCATGAGTTATATAGAAGCTCTTAGAAGGTCAAAGAAGTCAATTATTCTAGAAGCTCCTAGAAGAAGTGTACTAGTCAAATTGATGGTAACTAGGATTCAATCATGGGTATAGTTGTGGCATTAAGAAAATAATTAAAAATAAATTAGTTGCAACAAGAAGTTGTGAATTTGGTAATTATGGTAAAGTAGTTGTGATGAGAAGATTGAATAATCAAAGTGGTTGGCCAAGAAATAAATTAAATAATAAAGTGGTTGCAATAAGAAGTTAGTTAATGGTAAATAAGTTATGAATTAACTAATTATAGAAAAGTTAGTTGCAACAAAAAGTTGTGAGTAAAGAGAAATTATTTAAATAATAAAGTGGTTGCAACAAGAAGTGGTGAGTTTACTATTTGTGGATAAGTCAAAGTGGTTGCAAAAGAAATCAATTAGATAATAAAGTTAGTTTCAACTAGAAGTGGAGAGATTACTATTTGTGGATAAGTGGTTGTAAGTGGACAAGTGGTTAGAAGTGGATTAGCCCTAGAAGAAGGAAGTTGGGTTAAGTTGGTTAGAAGGTAACCTCTTGAGGAAGCTACTTGAAGAGTATAAATAAGAGAGCAAGGAACTCCCATTAGCACCTACCCCACCTATTTGAATATAATTGAATATATATATTGTGAAAGGTCTATTGCAGGTACACATTGATACATCAAGTTACGCAAGTCTGAGGTAGTGAAAGAGGGTTGACGACGAAAGTTTTGGAATTGTAGAAATACTGAAAAAATCCTAGTTTTTGAGGTGTACGCGGGCTACAATGGAACATAGCACGTACATACATAGGTTGAAGGATAACAGGATGTGTACATACGCATGTTGAAGAAAGAACAATCACGTACAGTTGGGAAAATCCATGAAAACTTGAGGAGATGAAGATGTCATGTCTCTAGAGTTTGAAAGAAAGCTCCCAGGAAGGTCTACAGTGATCAAGTACAATAGATCTATCTACAGGTTCAAAAGGTATGTCTTATTTCTATGTGTAGTTGGATATTGTTGTCTACATGAGATATGACTATGGGGGCTTGAGGATTTTCCCTAGAGAAGTTGTCGGTTGTATGACACTTATTGTCTGAGCTAGATCTACAGAAATACAACACTGGTATGTTTAGTATTCATTATTGTTACATCTTGTTGGAGTGAGTGTTGAGGCATATCTTGTATTTCACAGTACATGGTTTATGGTTTTTTGGTTGTGATGTGCTAGTGAAGTTGTTTGTTAGTTTGAGGCAGATCTGTTGTAGGACTTGGTTGGTACATGTGTGAGTGTTATTGGTATATCTTATGGTACATTGTGAGAAGATTTTGTTAGTGGTCTTGATATATGATTGGTACACACTTGAGGCTACATAATAGTGAGGTTTTGGCACATGGTTTGATGTAAGGGTTTATGGTATTTGGATCATGGATTGTGTGATGTATTGATAGAGGAATTTTATTGGTTATATTGGTGTATGTCTTTGGTATATGGTTGAGATACATGTTGGGACATATAGTTGATGAGTTGGAACATACATAAGGTGTATGGTATGGTGATGTTGGTACATCTTGATGAGTCATAGTTTGACTTGTTGATACATGATTGGTACATGAGTGGTGCATTATTAAAGACACTTGTTAGTAGTGTTGGTGACACATGATTGGTACATGTTTGGCACATGTTTAGAGGCGCATACTAGTAGTATTATTGACACATGGTATATGGATGATGTGGCATAGATATCTTGATATATTAGTAAAAACACATCTTGGTCTTGGTGATGGTTATGAGGTATTATGATGTGCATAGTTGATGCACTTGTGATGGTACAGGGTGTGTGAGTGATTGATGTACATGGTTGATAGTACAGGTTGATTGGTACAGGTTGGGATAGGTTGCAGGTTGATGTGACAGAGGCAACAATGGATTTGAGTTTCAAAAAAGTGAGAACCCTAACCTTCTGAAGGTGTACGTAAGCTACAGTATATACAGGTTGCATACATACGTGGGCTGCAGTATAGAGTACATGTCGCATACATACGTGAGCTGCAACACAGACATGTCGTGTACCTGTTGGTTTTTTTTGGTATAGGAAGGTTACAAGTACATGTTGATCACAGGTCTTTGCTACAGGTTGGTTACAGGTTGTTGGCACAGATTGGTACATATTTATAGTGGTATATCTCACAGTGACAGTGTGGTAGTGGTTTCATCATTTCACTTATATTTCATGGTGGCAGCACGGGACAAGGATAGGTGGTTGTATCCACCTTTTGGTTGTAGCCAGAGAACATAGAGGGTTGTAGCCTCCTTCTAGTTGTAGCCAAAGAATTGGGCAATTAGAGCTTCCCTCAGGTTATAGCCTAAAAATATAGGGGGTCGGAGCCTCCTTTAAGTTGGAACTGGAGAATTGGAAGTTGGTGCTTCCTTGAATGTAATTCTTAAAGACATATAATAAAAAAATTATGTGGTTTTCTCCCGCATTGGGTTTCCACGTAAAGCACTGGTGTATTATGCATTGTGTGGATGTGTCTATTATTGTTTATTATGCACTAATGGATGTTAATGTTATATGATGCAATAACATATTAATGATGAATTGATGCACATTGTTGAATAAATTAAAGGAATATACATTATGATTAAAAGGATTAATAAGTGGTATAAATTGCTCATTACTAATTCACCACCCTCTTAGTAATCCAACACCTATGAACAACTCCACAAAACAAATGCAGGATATATATAAGGATTATAGACTTCTTATATTTGTTGCATGCATTACTCATGGATGATGTAGAACCTAAGTTGGGATCTCCTTCATGATGCACATTGCAATAATAAGAACATAAGGAAATTAGAATTAGAAAAAAAACAACTTCTTTAGATGATTGAGAACCTATTTTATCACATATGAGTATGATCTGCTAGTTGTATTAAGAACTATGTTGCTAGTGTAATGGTCAAATCATAAATAAAATATCGTATAAGTGAGAAAAGACATTGATAATACATGATGGTTGAATTTGCAAGAATACGTAGAAATGCACATAATAATCAACATGGACCAAATATGTATAATCTATATGGTTCTATATAATTACAAGCAATTAGATATCTTGTTGGAAAAATCAAATTGAAATACTTCACAAATGAAAAAGTGGGGTTTTGTGTGTTGATGTTACTGGCTTCTTCCTAGATAATAGTCGCATCACTCATATGAGATATTAGTTATAATCCCCCAAGGTCCATCAAAACACATAAGTTTAATTTTTGTTGAAATACAAAAAGAAGCTACTTAATCATATGCCAATAGTAGAGAAAACTATTTGTGTAAAATATGAGGAAACTTAAAACTAGATATTAGAGTGTTCATTTAATTCTCCATTTCTTCATCTAGATGTCTCCATTGAGTCTTAGAAGAAAAATTATTCTATTTGGTTTCCTTGTCCTCTTATAAACATTCTATTTTTCCCAACATACACTCTTAATCTTCTTATCCATTCAATTTAGCACCATAGAATTCACCATCCTCATCATTCATTCAAGTTAACACCATGGAATCCATCATTCTTTCCAAAGCACTTGAAGCAAATTTCTTTATAATGATTATTTTAACACCATAGAATCCATAATTCTTTCCACAACACTTAAGAAAAATTTTTATAATGATCATTATGTGGAACACATAAAGGACACACTAGGACATAGAAACCTTAAAGGTCCTCTCTCTCATCTCTAATCTCTATTTATTGCATGTAGTTTGTAGTGAGATGTATGATGAAACCATTTAAAAGTAGGAAATGATTCTAGCATGAATGAGGTGAAAATAAGGATGGGAATCACAACCTTTGGAACCAAATCACACAAAACCCAAGCAATCCCAAGACCATGTGAGCCATAATGTTATTGCTTGATGCATTTATACATAACATAAAATTTTTAAAAGGAAATGTAATTAGGTGAGTTATATTAGAGGTCATCCTTCAAGGGTTAGGGAAGCTCAAAATAATATGGATAGATTGAAATGCGCATCATGCCTAAAACAAGTACCAAGGACCATTTGTGCCAAGCGTAACATTGGTATAATGAGAGAAAGTGGAGGTAATGGGTTTGAAACCTTAGAGCCTAACATAAATGAAACTCAAGTCAACTCATGGAGTTGTAAAATCTTAGGCACAAGTAATAGTGAATATGATCTGGATTTATGAGTGGAACAAAATGAAAGCATAGACATTACAATGAACACACATAAATATTGTCAGAAATAGAGAACTACAGTAATACATGAATTCTATTAATGAAAGAAATGTAGAGAGACTATAAAAATATAGAGTGAAAGACTCGCTAGAATGGTGGCAGCTTATCTCTGAGAAGAGAAGTAATGGATACGCTCATTCGCAAGAAGATCAGTACAATGAGGATTTGAAGGCATTTTTATAATAAGCATGAATGCCAAAACCCTAGACATCCGAAAACCTAATCCTAGGAGATGAAGCGCCAAAAGTCATGTGGGCCTCGTTGGGGTAAGTTAGTACATCAACTTCTCGGGGTCGTAACTTTTGCATATGATCTATGTTTTAGGCATGTGATAGCTCGTTGGAAAGGTATTTTTGAGAAATACGCATTATTTCATCAAACACTAACTATCTTATAGTTTGACTGTGGAAATCCCAAAAATCGTCATTTAGAGCCTCAAAACGGCCCCAGAAGTACATAAAGATGTAATGAGATGAAAATTACCAAAATAGGCCAATTGGACTAGATGGGCGGCCACTAATATCCACTTGGATGTTGTGTAGGGCTTCAAGACAACCTCAGAAGTGAAAAACCCATAATTACAAAGAAATGTCCCCATTACAGAGAAACATACTAAACTGAAAAATTGTAAAGATGAGCCAGTTGGAATTTGGAACAGGTGGGTGGACACCAATATCCACTTGGATCATTCCTCCCACCTTAGGAAGCAATGGTCTCTGATGCATTGATTTCCCGGGGAAGAGGGGAAAGAATTTTTTGAATCTGAATCTTGGTGAGTTGCATGCCTTGCTTGAGAAGTTGCATTGCTTGGTCTGTGGAAGGTTGTCACAAACCTATTACTAGCGGGGTTGAATCTGTTCCACCAACCTATTGTCGTTGGTCTTGACAAGTCATTGTGTAGGCACCATCGTAGGCGAAGAAACAATATCTTATTTCTCTTCTACAATCTGCTTCTATTGGATAGAAGGTGTTGAGGTTGTAGTGGTTGTAGTGGCCTTTTGTGCATCCTTTGAACATGTTGTGAAGAGGATGAATTTTGCAATATGAGAGATTACCTTGCTGCACTTTTTAGGTGGAAAAGTAGTCGGAAATACCTCTGGTATCCTGTAGAGCTGACCCCATAGAGTAATAATGACACTACGAGGTCGAGACTCATAAACAACATGACGTTTCAACATATTCGGTTGGCCCAAAAAAACATCACAGACATCAAGAGGGGAAACATCACACACTACCTCATCCTTGAAGGGATGAATGCCATAGGACAGGAGGCACTATTGGATGACACGGAGATATCTTCCCTGGTGAAGCCACCTGACGTTGTATGGATGCGAGTGTGGTGTTGTCGACAACCCCAAATATTTGATGGCCTCAGCTGAGATGAGGTTCTTCTGGCTACCGCTATCAACAATGAAATGCAATGGGGTCCCCTTCACCCACATATGTGAATGGAAGAGATGCTCCACCTCTTCAGAATCTACTGGTTCTTCTGGTTGAATTGTTGTGGTCGTGAAAGTAGTAGTGGGGTCTGCGTCGATGATCTATCTTTTTTCATTATTTTTAGATTATATTTTGAATCAGGGTTCAACTCCTAGTCTTTGATATTGGCCACCAATGATTGTTTCAAGCGACATTCATCGTTGTTGTGCCAGAGGCTTTTGTGGAAGTCACACCACTTCCCAGTGTCATTCTTTGTCTTTCCTTTACCCTTCTTTTCATGTGCCTTGGACTGGTTTTTTGGAGGATGATAGTTAGGGACGTCTTTATCATGCTTTGGTTGTTGCAAATTTGTAGACCTGAACTCCCATTTGATATGGTGCCTAAATTTCTACTCGATTTTGACAGCATATCAATAGGAAACTCCCAATGATGAGTTGTTTAGGAAATCCATTTCGGTTTGGATGTACCTATGCAGAGCCCCATGGCATTTCAGAACCAGATGTCACTCAGAGTCTTTGATACCCAACTTGGTGTGCAAGGTATGGAAAGTATTTGTGAACTTCGACACAATTTGGATCTTCTCTTGCCACAGTGTGGTCCATCTCATGTATTGGTCTTCATAGTTATCAACAGGGTAATATTGTCCTTGACCACATCCACAAAAAAATCCCAAGTGGGATCGGCCCCGTATATTCCAGATTCCTCTATGGAATTTTTCTCCTAGTAAGTTTCCCACCAATGTTTGACATGGGGGAGATCCTTGAGAAATGTGAAGGTGACCTTTTCCCTGTTGGAAAAATTGTGAACAGAGAAATAACCTTCTAGCAAATTTAACCATTTTTCTAGAGCATCTGCATCTATCTGACCTTCAAATATGGGAATATCAAAATTAACTTGTACCTTGAAGGGAGTGGTTCCTCCAAAATGGTCACTTGATGAAGATGCACCTGTTGCTATCGGCGGACGTTGAAGGTGTTAGGACCCTATAATGTACCTTTTTTATCATACTTTTTGCTATCATTACATCCTTTTCCCACTCATATTTAAGCCTACATTATCACCTTAATCTATTTTTCCAAAGGTATATAACGTTTCTTCTCTTTTCTATATGTTTAATTTGTTTTACATGTAATTTTACATTACTCTCATACTTAGCCATTAATCAGAAATATATAGTTGCTAAAACAGTTTGAAGACTGCAGTTAATATATCGTTGCTGCTTGAAGACCATGTTGCTGAAATAGTCAAACAGTACGCAAATCCCGTTGTTGAAACAGTTCATGAATTACGATGCTGAAACAACATTTCACATTCAACGGTAACAAGAAAAGATAATTCAAGGAGTTGTTACATTGGCCGCAACAACTGTACCTTAATCCAACACCATTACAACCATCGTTGCTGCTTGAAGACCACGTTGTTGAAACAGTCAAACAGTACGCAAATCCTGCTGCTAAACCAATCCGTGATTTGCGATGCTGAAACAGTATTTCACATACAACAGTAACAAGAAAAGATAAAAAAAGAAGTTGTTACACCAGCAGCAACAACTGTACCTCAATCCAGCACCATCACAACCACTGTAAAAACATTTTTCTACGGAAGATCAGAATATCTTATTCCAGCATAGAATATTAGATCAAACTAAGAATAGGATTTGTATGTACACATGTAATTTTATGCTTAATTGTATTAAGAGGATTCTCCTCTTTAAATAGGGGAAGTCAGCATTAGAAGGGGATTACAAAAGACTTAGCTAGAAGGGAATTACGGAGAAGGAGCGTGTTCACTTTGGATTTTTTAACTCATCACATTTGGCTGATGAATAAAAGATCATTCTGAGCATTTCTTCTTAGTTCCTTTCATTTTTGGGGAATCTTGTGAGAAGGAGAGGGCCCACCTCCTTCACAAGATTTACCCATTAGTTTATGTAGTGTAGCGCACCACCTTTTCTGGCTACCAAGGATTAAACGCTCTTAAAAGAAATCTATAACACCACTTTGTACATAACTCATACAGGTATTATATAATCCACATGCATTTAAACAAATAAACACAATTAAGCTCAGAGTAAAACATATTATTTACTGTTATAATTAACAATCAATAGCGGTTCATATTAATTCATATACACAGCGAAAATCATGATAACATAAGCAGCAGAGTCATGCAAAACATGATTAAAGCATAATCAGATACTTATCTTTTAATTGTGGTAGAATCCACCAAACAAGTGTAGGCCTTCCAAGAACCTCCCAGCCTTATACCGCACTGCTCATCAACTCAGCAGTGGGTCACCCCCGAGCTGGGACTAAGCTCCACCCCAAGGCAAGGAATCCTAGGCTAGGCTGAGGTTACAGGGAAAACAACATAGAAAATCTGGAAGGATTCTTCCCAATATTCCATCTTACGCCCACTACTACCAGACTCTCATTCCCCACATGCTTGTTCCGCCCGGGAGTATACACCTTCACAATCACAGTCCATCGGTGCTAACCTCCCTTTCTGGGTCTCGGCAACAGGCCGGATCAGGAAGTCTCAGAGCCCGAAGCTGGTGCTGGACACTCTCTCGAAGAAACCTCTTCCAACAACAACCACCTCCCTCACCTAGAGAGATCACACATAGGCTCATTCACAACTTGCGTTGGCCATCCAGCCACGCGCAGTCCAACTCTGCATGGTCACCATAGCCAACCAGGAATACAAACACAACCTCTCAAACAGGCTCAGCAATGGCTCGAGGCCTCACAGTGATGGTTCATGGGAATGTATGATGAGTAATTCCAGTAGGGGTCAACACAGACTCCACAGCTCAAAACGGAGGTGAAACCGGCTCTTCAGAAACAAACACAGGCTTCTCGGCTCACAGAATAGAGGTGTACACGGATTTACAGAGCCAAACATAGGCTTTCCAACTGGTTCAACAATGGAAGAATGGTTCAGGGTCACGACTTCGAGACAGAGCCTCCACGCATGGGTTCGATTAGTCGGACAGAGGATGCACACAAACTATGAAAGTCAACATGGGATTTTCGACTCTCAGGAACACACGAGGATTTCTCTGAAGGGGTTGGGTCGATCGTACTATCCAGGGCTCCGTACGTGTTCAGGCAGTCAGGTAGAATGGAGGAGGAACCCTTCTCACGGCTCATTCTGGCCGTTTTATTCGCATGCGCCAGGGTTGACACTTGTCACCCATGGAACTGCATGTGTTCCACTAGCACGCATCACCCTTGTACGTCCTCCCTTGCCAAGAACTTAAGATAAAACATAAAATGCACATGTATTTTTGGAATAATATTAAAATATTATTCTCAAGGCTTAAGCCCCCTAGGCTTAGCCCCTAGGCTCAACACTTAGCCCCTTTTCTCACCTTCCAGCCCCTAATTCCTTGCCCTCTCTATGGATGCTTAGTCCCCCTTCACTCATTCATCATGGTCGGTCTTCCCATGGCGGTGTTAATATTTTATTAATGTGCTGCATACATTCAGGTACAAAATCAGGCCCTTGGCCTCCAACCCTTAGGCTCCCTGGCCTAACAAACACATAAGCCACCATATTATAAAAACTTGGCTCACCGGCCTATAAAACATAATTACAATTTCTCTCAGAACATGGTTTGCAATGGGGCTCGGCCTTGGGGACACTACATGTAGTGTGTTAGTATTGTTTTTATCTATACCTTGTTAAAACTCTGTTTCCACTGATTGTTACATTGTTTTCATACAATTCATTCCTAGGTAATTGTTAATCATTTTGATTGGTAATTCTGTTTGCAGAATGAGTTTATGAAAGTGTGATAGTTAGAGATAGGTGCTGAAGATTCCTACTTTGGGGAATAGGGTCTTGTTCTCTGTTACAGAATAGTTAGTCTTCGGTAATTGTTAATCATTTCGATTGGTAATTATGTTTGCAAAATGAGTTTATGAAAGTGTGATAGTCAGAGACAGGTGCTGACGATTCCTACTTTGGGGAATAGGGTCTTGTTCTCTGTTACAGAATAGTTAATCTTCTTTGCAGTATGCTGAAAGGTTCCTTTTTCCTAGGTTGTTGTTTCTTAATGTAATCCAAGATTCTTCTGATAATTATTTCCTTTTGAATCTTAAACTCTGCAATAGATAGATTGCTTTTACTATAATTCAGAGTAGAACTTCAGTCTGTTCAAAGCAAGGTGTGATTAGTGTAACTTTTACTACAACTTTGGATTGCTTTTGAGATTGAGAATATACAGTGTGTGATTGCCTTTGAAATAAACAGACTTCCTTGGGTTGACAATTTATGTAACACTTGATTGTTTTAACTAATAAGAAATTATAGTGACCAACATTTTGGTGCCGTTGCCGGGGAAGGCAATTATAGATTTCAAAATCATTTACGTTTTTCTTTCAGATGTACAGATTGCATCAGAGGACACGAACCCCCCAAGGAAACTGACCGTACAGGTGGCAGGGGCAGAGGAAAAGGAGGAAGAAAGACTTTTATCGACAAAATTAAATCAAAATCTGAATTTGTTGTTCCTCAACGACCAAGCTCTCGAAAACCAAAGCCTCAACCTTCCTTTCAAGCGAACTTTGAAACAGAGACAGTTGAAAAACCAACAGACAACATTGAGGATCGAGCAAGTGCAGTAGGGGAAAAAACAGAAGAAACCATGGATGGATATAATGAAGAACTGCACCATGAAGAATAGGTAGGTCTTGAAGTAGAGGTAAACGATGAAAACTCTTTTTCTACCTTAGGATTTCCTATTGGTGATCTTTCTAGAGGAGTAGCTCCCATGAAGAAAATTCCACTTTCAGATTTACCTAACTTTCATGGTTTATCTTCTGAAGATCCTGATGAATTCCTTTTCGAGCTTGACATATTATGAAGAAGTTATGATTACATTTCCAATGCTAAAAAATTAAAGCTATTTCCAGCAACATTAAAGGGAAATCCATCATTTCATTTAAAACTATGAGTTAAAACTATGACCCAATTGATGAAATGATGGAGCTAAAACTATGACCCAAGGGATGAAATGATGGAGTTAAAACTATGACCCAATTGACATTGTGGCCATGACCATTGGCACCACCGCAAAAAAAACATTGAAAATTGTCTCCTAAATATAAAACTATAATGTGTTATAACTTGATAATTTATTTATCAATTAATTTATTTATTTTTAGTAATTTTCATTAAGAAAATAATTAAATGGAAAAAAAAACCACTAAAGAAATTCTTAATTTAAGTAAAAAGACAATTTATTTCTTGGAAATAAAGAAAAAAAAAAACAATTTGTGTTGAAAGACAATGCAAATTACGATTTTATAATAAAAAATTAAAAAATAAACTAAAAAAAATAAATTATTTTTTGGAGGATTAAAATTTAAAATGATACTTAAAACCAAAAAATTAAAGAAAAAAAATACAAAATTTAAAGGAAAAAAAAAACCTTTAGGACAATTTAAAAAAATTAAAATAAAAACAATCTTTAAAAAAATTAAAATAAAAAACTTATATTTAAAAAAAAATACAATTAGAACTACTAAAATGTTGTCACTTGATTATCTCTGAATCACGCTAGGGTTAGGGTTTCATCTCAGCCCCTGGTGCACTTGGTCTCCCATGTAGAGGCAAGCCATGATCCCAAGCGAAGGAGGGTCATGAGGTGCCTCCTACAATCATGTTGCGGCGCAAGGCAACACAAGTTGCGGCTCTAGACAACCAACCTTCAAACCGCCCCCAGATCTGCACTCCAAGCTTCTCTTCGAAAGCTCAATCAAAGGCAAGGAAATGGAAATTCATTTGGGGAACACTCAGACGAAGGCAACACACCACTGGGCACCCGAAAAATGCATCCCTCAGGCACCTCTAGCATCGAAATACGTCATCATCTCGCCCAGAATAGAAGAACAGAAACAATACATACGAGATTACACCCTAGTAAGTAAATTCTTAGGGATATGGCCCTCACAACGTGAGTTGATCAAATGGATACAACAATGGTGGAAACCCAAAGGTCACTATGACCTATAGTTGGGCTCCAAAGGTTTCTTCACCATAATCCTACACAATCTAGAGGATAGGAACCGCATCTTTGATGGAGGGCCTTACTTCTTCAACTCAGCTGGTCTCTTCTTACGCTTCTAGATGGAGAAGTTCAGCCCTGAAATAGAGGATTTTGTGCATGCACCAGTTTGGATTCGACTATATCCCCTGCCACAGGAGTTCTGGCTAGAAGAAGTACTGGTGGGCATTGGAAATACCATTGGGGTATATGTTAAATTCTCAGAAGAAACCAAGCAGAGAAGGTATACCTCGTATGCTTGTATTTGTGTCTACCTAAATATATCTAAGCCCCTACTAGGTTTCATTGCCCTGGAATACAACGATGAGGACTGGTCTCAAACCATTGATTACAAGTACATACCTTTTCAGTGCAGGAAATGCCACGAGCATGTGCATATCTTTAGAGATTGCCCCCTCAATGTGGTGAGAAAAGGAGAAACCCCTAAAACAAGCAAAGAAAATAATGGCTTCATACCTGTAGCAGGAAGATGACGCCAAGTGGCCAGGAAAATAGCCGCATCTGCAACCAGGGAACTGCCCTCCAACAACCCCTTCGATTCCCTACACCAAATACCATAGAATATGGATTCTCCACAGGTCCCTCCTACAACAAAGGCTCTTCATGGCAACATGAAAGGGAAAATGGTGGAAACCCCTGTTGTGGAGCAAATTTCATCCATTCCCGCTTCGAGTGCTAAGGATGACAAACTTTTAGATCCATAAGACGAAGATGCATAAATGGACCTAGATGATCAGGATCTCGTTGATATAGATCTGGAGCATCTACAACAAGCCTACCACCATCAACAACTATATACCATCCCTCCCAATCATCTGCGCAAAGTCCACAAAGTCTTCCTCAACTCTTCAGTGGGTTCCTCAACTAGATCCAACTCAGGTCTGGGCATCCAAGGGAGTCAACTAAAAGAGCAGCGCGAGACTCAGAAAGACGAAAAGAAAAGTGGTAGAAAATCCACCCATAAGATAATACAAGAGATTGGACACTTCATGGTTAACTCAGGTCAGATACATCTCATTTATGACAGTTTTCCTCCCCTCCCCTACCCATCCTCATCATGAAGCTCATCTCTTGGAATATCCGGGGACTCAATGGTCATAGTAAGCAAAGGCTACTACGAGAATGTATTATAGCGGAAAAACCTGATATCATGTTTCTTCAAGAAACAAAATGTGTAATGGAAGAAATGGATCGAGTTCTCTCTCAGTGCTGGAAGAAATGGAAAATGATGTGTACCGATGCAACAGGAATGACCGTAGGTTTGACCGTTCTCTAGAACTCGAGCTCTGTGCTCATGGAAAATTTCTTCACCACCAGGTGGTCAGTCTTGGCAAAATACAGGCTTATTAGTTCCAACAAGCCTTCCTTCCTCACAAATGTGTATGGACTGGCCTCTCCAAGGGGAAAGACAAATTCATTCATAATCTGGAAGTGCTCGCCACCCTCACTGTCGATAGTCGATGGATATTGGGTGGAGATTTTAATATGATCTACAATCTAGATGAGAAAAGAGGATGAATACACAGACTTGAGGTAGAATCAGGGAACTTTCAAGCCCTAATCGAAAAGTTGGGCCTCATCGACCTGGAAACACAAAATGGCCTCTACACCTAGTCAAACTGAGGATCAAGGTCCCAATAGGTTGTGTGTCGCCTCAACCACTTCCTCATTTCAGACTCCTTCTTGATGGATGGAACAACCTTGGAATCCAACATCCTCGATGCCCTTGGGTCTGATCATTGGCCCATTCAACTCTAGTTAGACACTCTGACTTCTCTGGGTCGCAATCCCTTCAAATTTGAGTGATTTTGGCTCAACCACTCAGACTTCCAAACAATGGTCCCCATATGGTGGAAGGAAGTGACCATTCCTTACGGTTCCAAGATGTACCATTTTGAGCAGAAAATTAAAAACTTCAAGCAACGCCTCAATCTATGGAACAAACAAACCTTTGGAAACATATTCGAGGCCCAACAACAATTGAGCGAGAAAATGAGGATCCTACAGATCCAAATAAAAAATCAAGGCATCACAGAGGAACTCAAAGAGAAGGAAGCAATGATAAGTCAAAAGCTGGGTGAAAGGTGAGCTCAAAAGGAGATCCTTTGGAGACAAAATTCCAGGGTGCAATGGCTAAAGGAGGGAGATAGAAACACCAAATTATTCCATAGATTTGTTATTCAACGAATACATGTCAACCGCATCCCACACCTAGTTACGGAAGAAGGCCAAACTATTCATTCTCACAACGACCTAAAAAAGGAGTTTGTCTCCTTTTATCAAGATCTCATGTCTGAAGCTTCGGGCGACCGATCTCCTACCATTGCTAAAACGACTCAACACATCCCTTCAAAAATCTCCCAGGAACAGAATGAAGCACTGATGAGACCTATCACGATTGAAGAAGTATACTTGGCGCTTCAAGATACTCCAGAAGGAAAATCTCATGGGTCGGATGGCTTCACTTCAAATTTTTTTCACCACTGTTGGCCCATGATAAGGGAGGAAGTTTGGGAAATCATTGAGGACTCCAGGGCTTTGGGTTAGGTCCTTCTAGCTCTCAATTCCACCTTTCTCACCCTCATCCCCAAATAAGAGCGAGTCACTCATCCAAAACAGTCCAGGCCGATAGCTCTCTCCAACACAATCTACAAGCTTCTAACAAAGGTGATTGCCCGACGCCTCAAACCTCTCCTTCCCTTCATAAATTCTCCCAAGCAGTCAAGGTATGTGGAAGGAAGGAAAATCTTGGACAACATCATCCTGGCACACGAAGTTATCCACTCACTTCAGAAGACTAGAACTCCAGGTATGTTGTTAAAGTTAGATATTTCCAAAGCATTTGATAAGCTAAGTTGGGCTTACATGCATTTTGTACTTTTGGCATTTGGCTTTGCTCCTACCTAGGTTGACTGGATATTGAATATAACCTCCTCTACCTTCTTTTCTATCCTCATCAATGGCGTTCCATCCCTCCCCTTCTCACCCACTCGAGGGATAAGTCAAGGGGGACCCCTTTCACCCTTCATCTTCATCATCATGGTGGAAGGCCTAAGTCGGTTTATACAAGCCTCCATTGCAGACCTTTCTTTAGTCGGGTTACCCTTGCACGGTATCTATCCTTCGATCTCCCACAGTTAGTTCATTGATGATACCTTAATGATGGGCTCCCCCGCGATCCAAGAAGAACACAAAATCCTCCATTTGCTTCAAACCTTATGTGATGCCTCAGGAATGAATATAAATAAAGATAAATCTCAAATATTCTTTTTTAACACCCTGTTCCCTATCCAACTTCATATAGCATTGATCCTGGGTTTCACTCGCAACTCCCTTCCTTCCAAATATCTTGGTATTCCTCTCCTAGACAAAGCCCTTCGAAACATCTCCTGGGAAGGCCTTCTCGCCTCCTTTTCGAAAAGACTTTCCTCTTGGAATTTTCATGCACTCAACCTCCCTAGTTGCCTTATCCTCCTTAAGTCTATCCTGCAATCCTTGCCAATATACACCTTCTCGGACTTAGCCACTCCAAGATTCATCCTCAATGCCATCAAAACCCTGCAAAGAAATTTTCTGTGGCAGGGGGTAAAGACAGGGAAAAAATGGCTCTGATTAGCTGGGAAAAGTTATGCAAACCAAAATCACAAGGAGGCCTCGGGATAAAGGATCCAACGACTCTGAACAAAGTCCTTAGTGCCAAAATTTGGTGGATATGGCTCAAGCGCCCCCAATATCTATGGTAAAAGCTTTGGAGGAGGAAGTACGTGCCTAAAGTTTATGAAAATAACCTTATTAGATGGAACGAGAATACTCTCGGGTCCTTAATCTGGATTGCGGCCAACCAGAACCATCTTTTAGTGGCCAATCATGCCTTTTAGGAAGTTCATAACGAAAAAACAACTTCATTCTGGAATGACTCGTGGCAACAATTTCCTGTTCTAGCACATGATTCCCTGGATGACACCTTCCTCATCTCGGCTACCTAAGCGGGTCTAACAAAAGTAGTAGACTAATGGCAAGAGAATCCCTCTGGCGCCACCTAAAAAATTTGGAAATCCTCCAGAAGTGATCTCCACATTGCAAAGCATGTGGACCTCCAACTCTAGTACAATCTGACCACTACCAGGAAAATCCAAATCCTTTAGGGAGAGGACATTTTAATATGGGGACAATCCTCACGGGGCATCTTTAATATCCAAGAATCTTACAACATCAAGGAGGCCTACCACCCTACCCCCCACGAGAAGATTTGGATCAAACTTTGGTCAACCAAACATTGGCCAAAAATTAGCACCTTCCTTTGTCTTGTGCCTCACAGAAGTATTCTTAATTGGGATAATCTCATGAAGCGAGGATTCATAAAGCCATCTATATGCCCTCTCTGCTTAGGGGAGGCAGAAACACAAAATCATCTGCTCAATATTTTCTTCTATAGCTCACGAGTCTGGGATCAATGCACCATAGTCATGCACACCATAGATCTCAAGTGCGAGGGCCTCAAGGAAATCATTGAAGAATGGAGGGACACAACCTTCCACTCTCCCTTTCTCAATCAAATCTAGTAGCTACTTCCTGGGTTCATCCTTTGGAAACTTTGGAAAGAGCGGAACAAGCATATCTTCCTAACAACTCATTGGGACTGGAAAACTATCTGGACTCAAATACATAGCAATATCAGAGAAACCATCAGTCTATAGTTGTGGAAATAAATGGACCTGAAATGTCCTACACGTGAACAGAGCATCTTGGACAATTGGAATGTCACTCCAAATCTATTTCTCAACAAGAATCCCCAACACTCCCAAACCAAAGGCAACCCCTCTCATTGGTCTCCTCCACCTGCAGGATTTATCAAGTTAAACTTCGATGGTGCCTCTAAAGAAAATCCAGGTGCAGTTGGTTTTGGTGTGGTCTTCCATAACAGCCAGGGGAACATCTTGCTCATATCAGCGGGTAGTCTGGGTCACAATACAAACAATGCAGAAGAGATACAGGGTCTCACAAAAGGTCTACAGTTAGCTCATGCTCAGGGCTACCACCATTTGATTATGGAGGGGGACTCTCAAGTAATTCTCAATCTCTTCAGGAAAATTATTAATGGAGCGGACCTAGACAAACTCTCCCCATGTTGGCATCTTTCTTTGGGGCTCAGTGTCATCGTAACTCTCATTCGGCCTCACCTAAATCTCATCCCTTCGCATATATGAAGGAAAGATATTAATATTGCAGATGATTTAGCCAATATCGAAGTTGCCTTAGAGGGACCAGACCTTCTCTACATGGACTCCACCCACACGGAACATCCTATCCTCCAGAGGTGCTTTAATCGGGTTCTCACTATAGACGGCCCCTCAGATGGGGTGTTAGTAGGATACATGTGTCCAAATGGAGGGGATGACACTTTCCAGTGTAGTACCAGCCACATGACTGGTGCATGCAACTCCCCTCCTCCTGCACTATGAAATTGTGCATGCCTCACTCTAGCCAGAGCACCATTAATTGTTCGAGTGCGCTCCTCCCTATCTCCTCGTCCAATCAATGGAGAAGTATTTATGGTGGTCACCTCTGTACGTGTGTATCTTCCCTCTCCAACACTATTCATATAATGTCGCTCCTCAGTTGGTCCATCAGTTCTTCCTCTTCCCAGCCGAGCCACTACTCGGTCTGCATTCCTCCCTGGTTTTCACATGTTTTGTTAGCCAGCTCTCCATGCCTTCTTACGATCTTTTCACTTCAGGAATGCCTCAACTTCTGGGGAAATCCAAGTGAGGCTCGGTCTAGTATCAAAACAGGCCTCGCATGGCCATTCGGCCTCAACCTACCTCAACATCGTAGCACATCTCTCTGACTTCTTCACCTTCCTCCTCTGGTCAGTCCTCTTAGAGACAAAGCGACCTCTCACTTTTGTCCTCGCCATGGGCCTGCCGAGTCGAGTGGTTCGACCTCCTGGGGAATTCACTGGGTTTTTCCCCCGACCCATTACTAGAACTGGCCTCTTCCTCGCAACCCGCCTTGGTCATCCCACCAAATTCACCTGAGAATTCATCTCTGGAGCCACCACCTGTGCATCCACCACTGACTCAGTCTCCTCAGAAAGACACCTCTGTCCACCGGGAGAAACCCCCGGACTAGCCACACTCCTGTCTGGACTACGCCTCTTATGCAAAGTTTCAAGATGGCCTTGAAATTTTGCAAGACCTGGTGTTCGAGGTCTGGAAGGAGGTGGACGACTTATGGTTTCATCTGGAAATTCTAGACAAGAAAGGGACGTAAATTCTGCAAATGCTATCCTCTCTGCAAGGCACCCGACACTCCCTAGAACAGGCACCTAGTGCACTGGCAGCCTTAGTAGTGATCTTGGTTCTGACTCTCCAAACGCCAACAGTGGACAACTCGACGGTGGTCTTGGCTTCGTCTCTCCTGGCGCCAACAATGGACAACATGGCACACAACAAACTGTATGCATGAGCTATGACACCTGCACAGGTGTTAGACTGTATGGCTTGTTTTATGTTTTGGTTATGCTTCTACAACTGTACTTTTGGATAATTCTCTTTTTGCCCGTCATAAGTTAGTCCTAGTTGTTCTATAAGGTCGGACAACTATGAATGAATTGGTTTCCCCACGGGGTGATTATGTTCCAAATAATTAAAACTGGGGATTGTTTTGGTTTTGGAGGTACTGGCTAAATTGGTTTCCCTCCGAGCCAATTCAACATTCACAGTCCTTAGACACTCATGACACTACTGTAATTTTGTTTCTGAAAG
>ML777241.1:963516-973585 GCA_009831015.1 Picea engelmannii | reverse complement strand
AATGATGATGATGAAGATGACATTGACAATGTGCAATAGGTTAATGCCATAGTTAATGTGTTTAGGATCATAGTGGTTAGAGGTTATAGTGTTTGTGGTCAAAATGTGTTAAGCGAAGATTATGTCATGACTCATAGGGACTACGGGTCATAATGGTTAGGTTGTCAATGTTCTCAGGGTCAAATTTCATGGTGAATGATTTTGTTAGGGATGATAAGGGTTAAGGATCATAATGGTTAGATATTAAGGTGTGCTTGTGAATTAGGGTGTTAGGCATCATAATCCGTTCATAATCAAAACGGTTGGGGTTTATAGTCTATTAAGGTGTTAATGTGTTTTAGTTTAAATCATGTTAAGAGGCAATTGTGTCGAGGATCATCTAGTGTCTATGGTCATAATGGTTAGTTTATGATGATGATGACGATGAGTAGGAGGAGGATGACATTGTTGATAGTGATGATGACTATATGATGATGATAATGACAATGACAATGATGACGATGACGACGACAATGGCAATGATTATGATGATGATGACGATGATAAGGATGAGAAGGATGACACTATTGCTTATGATGATGACGATATGATAATGATCATGACGATGGAAATGACGATGACGACAACGATGACAACAATGGAAATGATGATGATGATGATGGGGAGGAGGAGGACGATGACAACGATGTTGATTATAGTGATGACAACAACGATGATGATGAAAATTACAACAACATGACAATGATGACGATGACAATGATGAGGATGATGATGATGATGATAATGTGTGTTATGATGAAGACGATATGACGATGATGATGACAATGGCAATGAATTTGATAATGAAAATGGCGATGATGATGATGATGATGATGATGACAATGACAATGTTGAATATGACAATGATGATGATGAGGAGTAAGACAATGACAATGTTGGTTATGGTGATGGCAATGACGACAAGGAAAACAATGAGGACGATGACAATAATGATGACGATGAGGAGGAGGAGGAGGACAACAAGAATATTGATTATGGTGATGACATGATTATGATCAAGATGATTATGATGATAATGACAATGGAAATGACGATGATGATGACAATGACAACGACAATGATGATGACGATGACGATGGTGACGAAAATGACAATGATGACGATGGAAATGATGATGAGGAGGAGGAGGAGGAAGATGATAATGTTGATTATGGTGATGACAATGATGATGACGATGATGATATGATGATGATCATGAAAATGGAAATGATGATTGTGATGACAATGACGATGATGACGATGACAATGAGGATCTCGAACGACAACAATGTTGATTATGGTGATGAAAACAACAACAATGATGACGACGATGACAATAACAATGATGATGATGACGATGATGAGGAGGAGGAAGAGGACAATGATGACAATGTTGATTATGGTGATGACAATGACAACGACGATGATGATGATGATATGATGATGATCATGACAATGGCAATGACAATGAATGATGATGATGGAAATGATGATGATGATGACAATGATGATGACAATGATGATAATGAAAATGATGAGGAGGAGGATGACGATGACAACAACAACGTTGGTTATGGTGATGACAATGATGATGACAATGACAATGACGATGATGATGATGATGACAATGACGATGATGGTGATGATGACGATGATGATGATGACAATGACGACACCGAGAATGAAAATGATGATGAGGAGGAGGAGGGGGACAACAATGATAATGTTCATTATGGTGATGACAATGAGGATGACGATGATGATGACGAAGATGAGGATATAATGATGATCATGACAATGGAAATGGCAATGGTGATGATGATGATAATGATGACAACGACGACAATGGAAATTATGACGATGACAACGATGATGAGGACGAGTAGGACAATGACAATGTTGATTATGGTGATGACAATAATGATGACAATGACGATGATGATGATGACTATGAAGAGAATGACAATGCCAATAATGATGATTACGATGATGATGACGATGACAAGGAGGATGACGATGATGATGATGAGCATCTTATGATGATCATGACAATGGAAATGATGATCATGACAATGACGATGATGATGATGACGATGATGACGACGATAATGAAAATTATGACAATGACCATGATGATGATGATGACAATGATGACGACGATGACAATGATGATGATGATGAGGAGGATGACAACGACAATGTTGGTTATGGTGATGACAATAATGACGACGACGATGATGAGGAGGATGACAACGACAATGTTGATTATGGTGATGACAATGATGACGACGACGATGATGATCATGACAATGGAAATGACAATGATAATGAAAATGATGATGATGATGACGACGGCGAAGATGGAAATGACAATGATGATGATAACGATGATGATGAGGAGGAGGAGGATGACGAAGACAATGTTGATTATGGTGATGATAATGACAGTGATGATGACGATGATGAATATGAGGAGGAGGATGACAATGTTGATTATGATCATGATCATGACAATAACAATGGTGATTATGATGACAGTGACAATGATGACAACAATGACAATTATGACGATGACCATTATGATTATGAGGAGGAGTAGGATGACGAAAATGTTGATTATGGTGATGACAATGATGACGATGATGACGATGATGATGATGACCAAGATGACAATGGTAATGATGAATATGTTGATGATGATGAAAACATTGATTATGATGATGATGACGACGATGACAATGATTCACCCATATAAATAAATACTTTAAAGAGAATAAATCATATAAAATATACAATCACATACCTCCTACATTTCAACATTTTTGTAATATATCTTCTTCTTCATCCAACTCCACATCTGTATCATCCGATTTAAAATTGATATTGAAAGGATTGACCATATCAACACCATCATCAATGTCATTTTCAATAATATCATCGTCAATATCATCATCGAGAACATTTTCATCTACATCTAACTCAACTTATTTGACTTCTTCATATGATAGTGCATCTACCTCATGATCCTCTACATCACTGTCTTCTTCAATATCATCTTCTTCTAGGACATTATACTTTACAAGCCTTCCTCTCAGATCATATCTAACAATGTACGCCAACCTGTTTTACCTGGAACCTATGAATAAAAGACATGATCACATTGGCTTGGAATAACATAAGTTTATGTGCTTGGCTCAAACATCCTTGTATTAACCATGGTAAATCCATTGGCATGATGAATAACAATTCTTTTGGGATCACATTCATTCATCTGTAAGTTGTACCATTTGACTTCAAATAGAACTAACTTGAAGAATTTAAATTCACACTCAAGTATATCATCCAAATACTCATAGTATTTATTTTAATATATTATTGGATGCCTTTCACTTCTAGAGGAAAAATTAGTGACGTGAAACACTGTAGTTATCTCACAATCAAAGGTTTTATTCTTGTCATCCAACTTTTTGATGTGAAATTTATGACCATTGCACCACATAGCCTTGTGTTGTTTTAACTACAATATGTCTGACACGTAAAAAATGCATTGTAAATCAATAAATGTATGTATACTTAGTCAAAATTTATAAAAAAACACACCACGTAGATTAATAAAATGGAGGATAACCGAAACATGATGTATAAGGGTGAATATGCTTACATGTTTATCTTTTAAACCATATGATAAATTAATTTCCCTATGAGTAAGATTGGTATCTTGATTATGATGAGCTTCTTTAAGCAATGTAGCCACCCATTTCCATGATAACCTACCACTACATTATATACATCAATCTATCCATACCTTCATCCAATCAAGATTGTTTGTGATGTATAAATGTAGTGCATCCAACTCTCAACTAACTGTATGAAAAAAGAATAAAAATTAATAAGAATAAAGATTAATAATTGATGGAAGAATAAAAATTAAATAAGTACAATATAGATAAAAATTAATAATGGAAAGTATTATAGATCTATATACCATCTAATTACCTTTCACTTTCCTCATTCTACATTTCCCGTTCAAAACCTCCCCTTCAAATTTGTTGATGGAGTTGACATCCCAAGTGCACGACACCTTCATATTTGTTATTATTTAAGAATATACCGACTAATATACACCAAGGATTGATATACCATATATTTCTCCACCATAGAACCCTCAAGATGTACTCTTTTTCTAACAAAACCATTCAATGACTTCAAGTGCCTCTCCACCATTCACATTGACCTTATGTGTACAGGTCCACACATTACTCTCATGCATTGAAAAATGTTGGAGGTAGATACTTTTTCATTTCACACATTAGTTGAGGAATTTCTCTCCTCCAATATTTTTTATCTTCTTTTTTATGACAACCACCTACACATTATATAAGCAAATCATAGGTTTCAACAAAAAAATATATACATTGCAAGTAAAACACATGTCAACAAGTCCTGCAACAAATATTTTGCATATAAATCATTATTTACCTCATGTATTTGCCAAGATCATATATAACGTGTTTTATGGTGTTGTCAAAGTTGTTAGGGAGAGATAGAGGTAGAACATATTGTAACAAAAAAGGAATCATTATTGTTTTGAAAAGAAAACAAAATTAAAATACTAAAAAGAAGTATTACCAATATAGAAATCTACCAAAATAATTACCTTAATGAAGGAATGTCTGTCATGAGTTTTTACCCCACCAAATTTACCTTTATTCATTAAGATATTCTTTATGTTTGAAGAAAATCCCGTGTAAAATCTAACTTTCTGAATAACCTCTTTTACAACATTTATTTCCTACTCTATAAATAACCATGGAAGACTATTTCAATGTCCATTGTTATTTGAATCAATCAAATTTTGCATTACATGATTGGCTTCCTAAATGTCAATACAATTTTTGACAATTTTTTCTTTGTCACTCCTTCCATTTAAGATTCTCCACAATGTTTATGTTACATTCTTCCTGATATGCATTGTATCAAACAAATAAGCTATTTGTTGGTGTGCCTCATAGTAGGGCAACCTATTGAATTGTATGGGGTAATTTTGCATTCCTCATGGAAACCCATTAATGCCTTCACAGCCTCTATTATATTCCAACTTCCATAGATGAGGTGTCATTCTTCGTGGTTTTATTGCAGTCTCTTCTTTCCCATTGAAAAAATGTTTTTTGGTAGTTCAATACCAATGGTTCTTAGGGAGGAAGTGCCTATAATCATCAAACACCTCCTTTGCTAAACTTATTGAACGACGAGATTTCATCCTAGGACCACAAACTACACATGCAAATTTACCTTTTGATTGAAGACTTGCAAGCTATGGGTTAATGTCAGTATTAGTTATATAACGAGGAATTATTTAAGAAACATGCATGATATTTTCATAAAATTATATACTATTAAAGTGCAGTAGTATGTTACATACCACAAAAATGTGTTAGCCTTGGAGCATCATGAATTGTCCATGTAAGTATTCCATGGAATTGAAATTGTTTTTGCCCCATTGGTCTAGAGATGTCATACATATTGATGCCATCCCATAACTTTAGTAGCTCGTCGACAAGAGGCTCAATATATGCATTCATATATTTCACTTGGTACTTACCTAATTGGTTGAAAATACACATAATTACTACCTTGTGTATATATAAGAAATTATGTAATGAATAAGACAAGCAAAATTCTACATTCAAACAAATATTGTAAACAAATACCATGGAACAATCATTGCCAACATTGTGTGCTCCCTCTTTATTGACATACAAGGAGAAAGGTTATTGTTTATAACAAAAATAGGCCACACTGATTAAATAGATCTGAGCTCACCAAATGGATTGACATCGTCAACTACCAATGAAAGATTAACATTACAAGGTTCTTCTTTAAAAATCGACCATCTTTCTTCGGTGTTCCTAAATGCAGAACCATCTACAAGCATTTGAAGAACATCATCTTCACTTATGTGTCATGCATGGTAATCCATAAACTATGCTATGCTTTGGCACTTGAACAGTTGATGCAAATGTGGAATTATGGGAATATGATGAAGAATCTTGTGAGGCACCTTTTTTGTCACTTGATCGGTTCGATATATACTAATTTGACATTGTGGGCATTTTGTTTCCAATGCATATTGTCCATAATATATAATATGATCATTAGGAAAAGAAACAATAACCTGATACTCCATTCCAGTATCTTTCATAATGGAAAATAACTCTTGGTTTGTGAGAGGTAAATTATTTGATGGTTGTAAGAAAAATTCACCGAACAATCTACAACATAAAAAATAACTAGTTAATGTAAATAATAATAATCATAAGTATTGCATCCTTAGTTTACACATTAACTAACACTAAAAATAGAGAAAACAAATGTCGACCTTTACGTATATGTGACGAATTATATTACGTACCTTAGGATATGTGTGAGAGAAGCTTTTGACAATCTGTTCAATACCTTCAAGTTCACTGACATCATTATAGAAGAGGGAATATCTATTCTTGAGCCTTCATAAAGGGGTTGTTGTGCCTTCTCAAGTAGAGGTACATCATGAATATCATCAAATTTTTCCTCATTGATAGGAGAAAATATGTCTTGGATCAATCTATTTGTCCCAACATCCTCGACTATATTATTGGTGTCATCTTCTTCCACGCGATTAACTTGATCTTTAATATCCATACCATCTTCCTCAACTTGTACAATAGTATTTCTACTACTGCTAAGGCACATTATCCGATGCCACACACCTAGGAGGATTTGTCTTTATAATTACAAACAATCAATAAAATTAGTGTATATACCAAATATTAAAACGAAAGAAACTTTTATAAATACACTCAATACAAAAACATATATTGAATAACTTACCATGGGATGATAATCGTACCCCCCGTCAATGTGCCCATACTCCCTACAATGTTTTTCAATTGTTCTTCTTACAAGTCTTCTTCTATTAAAGCCCCTGCATTGATTGCAAGGGCAATAACATTTCTCATCACCCTTTGCCTCCAATGTTGCCCTTAACCTAACAAGTGTCCTTTCATTTTCTGTCAAAGTAATGTTATTATAAGCATTACAGTTTCCTATTACAACAAAATCCACTGAAGAAATATAAGTACAATATACAATTATATTCTTATGATAAAAATGTCGTCGAATATTGACCCCATATGTACTAGAGAATTAAATCATTGTCATCATAGATTTATTAAAGGTTTATAAGAGTAGTCAACAATTACTCAAGAAATCAAAACCAAACTTTTTTCCACATAAGCTTCAAAGCTTCACTATAAGCAAGCAAGAAAATAAGACAATAAAAGAGAACTAGGCCAAGACAAATTTATAGTTATTAAATCGAATTGAGTAGACATGTTCATACCTATTTCCTAGACAAGAATTTGTGTCCCCAAATAAAAGAGGATCTAAGGGTTAGGGATCCAATGTGGGTATTTAAAAGGAGACAAAGAAATATTAAAAAATTCTAACCTTCAAAGTACAACATCCGAGCTATGTTGATCAATAATTGGATATGAAACAAGTAGCTCGTAGAGAAAAGACTATTTCATGCATAGAACAATGACAAAAAAAAACTTTATAAACGTCGCACCTACAACAAAATTATCGAAATCTCTCATTGTCATTGGACTTTTGATGAACGTTGATCATGTCAAGTTGACCAAGTCAATGATTGTTAAACCATTTTCAAATGTGTATCTCACCTTTTCACATGTCATAAGACATACGTCGGACTTCTGACAAAATTTCAGTGTACGACCAATGATTACAGAACATCATTGTACTTATGACGAATGTCGGGGTGCCCAGAAAAAAAATGATCAAAATTTTAATAATGATGTAGCATTTTTTGACGATATGATCAATTTTATCCTTATTGTCATAATATTTCGTCAAATATTGACCCAATATGTACTAGTGATTATAATAGCTTATCGTGCACTTTTACTTTGACATTTACCAAAAAACAAATTCATAAAGAGAAGTCCCATAAGAAAGTACTGTCACCATATGAAACGAAGGAAAGAATGTCAATGAATTAATGTCGATACCTATTTCTATTATGCTAAACCATTATTTGGCTCTATTCTTTTATAGCATGTCATACTCCATAGAATTTTCAACTTTTACTCTTTCCGATACATTAGCCGCTCTTCCAAACCATTAAAGTATATATGTTGATATGCACATGACCTAATCCAGATTATTTTGAGCACGAAATACAAGCGAAGATATAACATATAAATATACAGAGATATTGCAAGAGACTCGATAATATAACAGAGATATATCAGATATATAACAAGAGGCACATATATACAATAATACACAATTTCTATTAATGAGTGAAATGTACAAAACTGTAGAAATACAGAGTGAAAGACTCGCTAGAATGGTGGTAGCTTATCTCTGAGAAGAGATGTGACGGCTACTCACATTCGCAAGAAGATGATCATTACAATGAGGCTCCAAAGGCCCTTTTAACATAAATAAAAACCAAAACCCTAACCCCGGAAGATGAAAAGCCAACAGGTTTGTGGACCCTGTTTTGGGTAGTTTGGTGTATCAACTTCCCGGGGGCGTAACTTTGGCATACGATCTTTGTTTCGGGTGCACAATAGCTCGTAGGAAAAGTGTTGACGAGGAGATTGATTTTGGGGTCTTAAACAAAGATTTTGGTGATTATTGAGGTGCTCGATCGGGAAAAAACTTCATTTAGGCCCTCAAAATGGCCTCAGAAGTTTAGGAACCAAAAAACTGCTAAAAATAGTAAATTTCTAGAAGATTGTTTTGAGCCAGTTGGAATAGGTGGGTGGCCACCGATATCCACCTAGATCAATCCTCCCTCCTTAGGAAGAAATGGTCTTCATTACATTGAGTTTCTAGGGGAGAGGGGAAAGAATTTGCTAAATCTAAATCTTGGTGAGTTGCTTCCCTTGTTGGAGAAGTTGTGTTGCTTGGCGTATTGAAGGTTGTCACGAACTTGTTGTTGGCAGGGTTGAATCTGTTCAACCAACCTGTTGTATCTTGGCTTGACTGGGAAATGTGTAGGCACCCTCTTAGGTGAATAAACAATATCTTCTTTCTCTTCTACAATCTTCTTTTGCTGGATAGAAAGGTCTTGATGAGACACTAGCTTGAGGCATTGTCTAGGTGGGATAGTAGTTGGAACTACCTATGGTATCCTGAAGAGATGACCCCCCAGAGTAACAATGACACTACGGGGTCGAGACTCATATATATCATGGCACTTCCACATATATGGCTGGCCCAAGAGAACATCACACACATCCAACAGGGAAATATCACATAATAACTCATCCTTGAAAGGCTGGATGTCATATGAAAATCGACACTACTGGCTGACACAAAGATCACATCGATGGCGAAGCTAATTGTTGTTGTATGGTTGCGGGCGTTGTGTTGCTGACAATCCCAACTGTTTGACGACCTCTGTTGATTTGAGGTTCTTTTGGCTTCGACTATCAACAATAAAATGTAGCAGGGTCTGTAGTGTACCAATTGCTCTGATACCAATTTGTAGTGTACCCTTCACTACCCAGGTTCACACAAACCTCTCGATTTACCATTCATTACATGGATTTAAAAACAAATGCATTTAACCAGAATTAAACACACTTAACAACTCAGAGTAAAATATATGGGTACTGTTATAATTAAATGTCCCATAGAATTCACCATTAATTCATTTACACAGCGGAAAACATGATACAAAACAACACAGTCATGTCAAATGTGTTAAAACATAACTCAGATTACTTATCTTTTATCTGCTGTAGCATTCACCAACCAAGTGCGGGCCTTCCACGAACCTCCCAGCCTTAGACCACACTGTTCATCAGCTCAATAGTGGATCACCCCCGAGCTGGGACCGAGCTCCACCCCAAGGCAAGGAATCCTAGGCTAGGCTGAGATCACAGGGAAGACATCACAGAAATATCTAGAAGGATTCTTCCCAAAGATGCCATCTTACGCCCACTACTACTAGACC